>JADRCD010218868.1:22482-49341 GCA_019843815.1 Montemys delectorum
AAGAAGAAGAAGAAGAAGAAGAAGAAGAAGAAGAAGAAGAAGAAGAAACAGCTTTATAATAAACTATTTACAGTCTCAAGGCATCTATGCACAAAACAGTTACTAATTGTAAGAGGAAAACTATTAACATCTTTGTGAGAAAAGACATTAACCAAGTGACTACAATTATTATCATTTCTAAAGGGCAAATGAAGTCTATGTAAATGTACATAAAATATCCAATGAGGAACGTAACACTGCCTATGGTGTATTCTAGCTATAAATATATAACCCGAACCTGGTCTACACTCTTCAAAATAATAAGTGATATGAAATATAAAAAAAGGCTACAGCAGTGTTACAGAGTAAAGAAGACTTTGATAAAGAAAGCAGCTATAACTACACTACTTGAGAACAAGCAAGTTAAAAACTAAGATGTGCAACAGCAGACAATTAACAAAAACAAAAAACAGATTAGTGTAATGTACATATCTCCAGTAAATAAAGGTATTATTTCTAGGACATCATTAGCATAGAACTGGAATAGGAAAACAGACTAAAGCACCATATAGTGTAAAGTTGTCCTGGACTAATGTTAAACTTCCTATCTGATATAGCTCTCTGGTTGACCTTGAAATTTGAATCATCCTTCCTCTGATTGGACACAGAATGACAGGTATGCACTACTCTGCTCAGTTATGTTAAATTTATTTAATTTGGTAATTATATTATGGTTAAATGGATCTCTGTAAGTTAGAGGCTAGCCTCATCTAAATAATACCTTCCAGGACAGCCAGCAGATACATAAAGCAATACTGTCTTCAAAAAAGTATTTATTTATTTATTTATTTATTTATTTATTTATTTATTTTAAAGTGATACTAGAGTGGTGCTAATTACTTCCATGTGCTTTTTGTTGTGTTTTGAGAAGATGCAGTCTCATGTAGTCTGGGCTGGACTGCCTCTACCTGTAAAATGTCAGGATGTCAGGCCCTTGGCTCAACTCTGGGCTCCTATATATAATTTCATTTACTAAATTTTGATCATAATAACTTAAAATGATTCATTTTTCTTATTATTTGTATACATGTTACTTGAGAGACTAGAAGAAGTAGAATTGGCTAGAATTACATGTATTGTATCGTGTGTGCGTGTGTGTCTGGGTTTTGTACGTGTATATGTACATGCCGACAGATATCAGAGACCTCAGATATCCCATGACTGGAGTTAAGGCTGGTTGTCAGCTTCCATGTGGACGTTGGGAACCAAACCGGGATTCCTTGGCAAGAGCATCAAGAGTTATTAATCACTGAGCTATTGTATTGGCTCAAGTCCTCTAGCATCTCTTTCTTCCACCTCTTCTTTTTTTTTTTTTTTTTTTTTTTTTTTGAGAAAGGGTCTCAGTATGTTGCCTTGCTTAGAATTTGCTATGGAGCTCTTACTCCTGCTTCTCTACCTTGTCTCTTGCCCCTTTATTCCCCCTTTCTCCCCATTTGCTCCCCCCTCTCTCCACATGGCGATGGCCAGCCCCTACATCTGTCCTCTCTCCTCTCTGCGTTTCGCTGCTTAACTCCCCTCCCCATGCCCTAAATAAACTCTATTCTATACAAAAAAAAAAAAAAAAAAAAAAAAAAAGAATTTGCTATGTAGACTAGTTTGGCCTTGATAATAGAGACAGACCTACCTCTGCCTCCCAAGTGTTAGTATTCAAGGGGTGTGCCATGACACATCATTCTAGTACCATTTTTAATCTCAAGTGGCCTTCACCAATCATTTATTAGCTTTTCTAGTGTCTATCCTGATTTGAGGTGGAAAAGGTACAAATAAATTTTACTTCCAATATTAACTATCAAAATCAACATCTAAATACAGTTTTATACCAACTAGTGGAAATGGAAGAGCAGTAAAAAAGAAAATCCCAAAGGAATATCTAGATTTGTTTAAAACATTTGGAAACAGTGTTCTCGAACTTAAGAAGTCCGGGAGAACCTTGAATTTTTTATTTGGTTGGGTTTTGTTTTTCTGGTCTGGGTTCTTGTTTGTTAGTTTGGCTTTTTTTTTCCCTTTTGAGAAATGGCTTTTCTGTGTAGCCCAAGCTGTCCTGGAATTAGTTCTGTAAATTAGCAATTTACTTAGCAATTTACAATTACTCACAGAGCCTGCCTCTGCCTCCCAAGTACTGGGACTAAAAGCCTGAATCAGCATCACTTATATTAACAAATGTAATTTGTTAAGACTATTAGTTCTAATTCGTATGCCTGAGTATCTTGCTTTTTCCTTTTGTTGTTTTTTAAGAGAGGTTCTCTAATGTAGCCCAGGTAGACATGCCAGAAGGCATCAGATCCCATTACAGATGGTTGTGAGCCACCATGTGGTTACTGAGAATTAAACTCATGACCTCTGGAAGAGCAGTCGGTGTTCTTAACCGCTGAGCCATTTCTCTGGCCCCAACCCTGAACTCTTGATTTTCCTGCTCTAGATCTTCCTCATGCATTTTTAATCAGTTAACTTTCCAGCTCAGCTATAATTTGGGGTAGTACTGTTGAATACAAATATACCCAATATATCCACCTTGAGTCATTAAAACTAAAGCGTCATTTCATTCTGGTAAACTACCATCATGTTGAATTTTAAAAATACAAACCATAACACTCTTCTTAAAAGACTTAAAATAGTGGAATAGATAAGAATGAGATGGGTGGTGGTGGTGGTGGTAGTGGTGGTGGTGGCACACACCTTTAATCCCAGCACTTGGGAGGCAGAGGCAGGGGGATTTTGGAGTTCGAGGACAGCCTGGTCTACAGAGTGAGTTCCGGGACAGCCGGGGCTACACAGAGAAACCCTGTCTTGAAAAACAAAAAAATAAAAAAAATTTTAAAATAAAAACAATAAAAAAAGAATGAGAAAGATGGGCTGGAGAGATAGATCAGTGGTTAAGAGCACTGACTGTCTTTCCCAAGATACTGAGTTTAAGTCCCAGCAACTAAATAGTGGCTCACAAGCATTTATTAATGAGTTCTGATGCCCTCTTCTGGCATGTAGGTATATATGCAGATAGAGCATTTGAATACAGAAAATAAATCTTAAAACAAAGTTAAACAAAAAAGAATGGGAAAAATGACATGCTATTTTAGGAGGTATGTATGTGTGAATCATAACCAACAAAGGTCAAGGTCAGTTAGCCACACCACACACAAACAATTAACAGATAGTGGCCATTTAACATATTTAGGCCCCAGAGCATAATGGTACATGCTTTCAAACCCAGCACCTTCGGGGGCAGGGTGGCTGAAGCAGTTGAATCCCTATGAGTTCAAGGTCAGCCTAGTCTGTATATCAACCTCCAGGACAGCCAGGGCTACATAACAAGATGCTGTCCTAAAGGAATTAATAAAAATAAAAACACTTTAATCTTTAACATACAAAATGCAGACTTTAAATTTCATTTTCAAGCCAGGAATAGTATACTTGTCTGTAATACCAAAACTTGGATGCAAGGGACTTGCAAGGTCATCTTGGGCTACAGATTGAGTTTGATGATAGCCTGGGCTAAATGTGACCTTGTCTTTTTTTAGAGTGGCCATGTCAGTGCGCACTTACAATCCCAGCATTTGAGAGGAAAAGACAGAAAGATTGTGACAATATGAAGCTGGCCTGTTCTATATAGTAAACCAACATAGACAGGGGTAAAGAGATCCTGAGCAGAAAAATCAAAAATAAGAAGAAAAAGGGAGGAAAGAGATTAAAAAGAGAGCTCCTTAAGAGAAATGGCTAAGTGCAGACAGAAGACTAGAAAACAAGATAGATTATTAAAGATTATTAACAAGGTATCAAGAGAACTCAAGAATGAACCTGATAAAAACTAGACTAGACACCAGGCAGTGGTGGCGCATGCTTTTAATCCCAGCACTTGGGAGGCAGAGGCAGGTGGATTTCTGAGTTCGAGGCCAGCCTGGTCTACAGAGTGAGTTCCAGGACAGCCAGGGCTACACAGAGAAACCTTGTGTCGAAAAAACAAAAAGACTAGACTAGACAAAGATTAGGAAGTTTGAAAAAAAAAACAAACAAAAAAAAAACTACTATGATAAAAACTAGAAAGATGGTTTCCACCACTTGCTGTTCTTGAAGACCAATGTTTGGTTCCCAGGTCACCTACCTCACAACAACCTGTTACTTCTAGCTCTGGGAGATCTTACACCCTCGTCTACTTTGAGTGGACACTTCCACACACTTGGCATATGCTTCTGTGCTCTCCTTTTCTCTCTCCCCCAGTTAAAACATACCTAATATGCAAGTTTATCAGTTTCTAATGAACCTAATAAACAAAAAACCAATGAACCAAATCTTCTTACTGGTCATTTTTAGAATACAGTAGGAAAAAAAAAAAACCTCACTACTTTGAAAACTAGTAAACAAAATGAAATAATTAGCTTTTCTGCAATACTGAGGATGACCCAAGACTTCACATATGACACAGGCAAGTGTTTTTGTTTTTGTGACAGTGGCAACAATACAAATGCAGACTAAGACATCTACAGAATAAATGATCTTGTTTCCTCTAAACAAATGAAAATCTAGAGATGGAAAGGGGACGTTAATTAAAAGATTGGAGATAGGCTGGGCATAGTGATATATGCTTGCAACCCTAGTTAATTCTGGGCCGAGACAAAAGCATTACCAGACCAGCCTGGGGGAACTACTACCTTGTTTCCGGGTTTTTTCTGTTCTTGTTTGTTTTTTGTTTTTTGTTTTTAAATAAGATTCATTTTTATATATATCTATGTAGATGTGTAAGTGTATATACACTTAAAAAAGACACAGTTAATATAAAGAGGAAACTGTACATGTTATTAGTTACAGTCAAAAGAAAAGGTTAAGACAGTCTTACCCACAACTCCAAACATCAATGGCTGGTGTGTATCTTTCCTCTCCAAGAAGCAGCTCTGGAGGTCGATACCAAAGAGTAATGACTTTGTTTGTGTAAGGGCGACTGAAATGTAAAACCATCAGAATATAAATTTGGGTGGGTTATGTTTTTTGTGTATTTTTCATATTTTTGATTAAAAATGTAACTAAACACTAATGAAAAATAGCTGCAATTAAGGATGAGGTTGTTAAAACAATTCCCATAACAAATTAACAGGCCAAAAGCAAGATGGACATGAGTGAAAGATGGACTAACTTCTAGTCCAATTCTGGTTAACTTATTTTAGTAGGGGGCTCACTAGAGAATTCAGACAGTGTCTAAAATAACATGGTGGCAACATTTGCTTAATGCCAGCACTCCCATACATGTGGGAGACACTCAGACATAACGTACACAACACACAACTACAGCTTCAGGTAGATTTGATACCTATGCAGTCAAATGGGTGTGATGAACATGCACACACAAAATTAAAAAGCAGTCTTTAAACATACAAACAAACAACAACAAAAGAATTAAGGGGATGGTGGCCTGTGCCTTTAATTCCAGCACTCTGCAGGCAAAGGCAGGTATACTCCCATGAGGTCAAGGCCAGCCTGGCTTACAGAGTAAATTCTAGGACAGCTAGTGCAACAAAGAAAAACCCATCCTTGGGCTTGAGATGGCTCAGTGGGTAAGAGCACTGACTACTCTTCCAAAGGTCCTGAGTTCAAATCCCAGCAACCACATGGTGGTTCACAACCACCCGTAATGAGATCTGACTCCCTCTTCTGGTGCATCTGAAGTCAGCTACAGTGCTACAGTGTACTTAATTATAATAAATCTTTGGGACTGAGTGAGTGGGGTCAACCAAAGCTAGCAGAGGTCCTAAAATCAATTCCCAACAACCTGATAAAGGCTCACAACTATCCCTACCGATACAGTGTGTGCTCATATACATAAAAGAAAAACCCATCGCCAGAAAACAAACAAACAAACAAACAAACAAAAAGATCTATGTAGTAACACATTCAAATAATGAGGGAATTCTAACAGTCACTATACTTTGTAGAATTTCAGTATCAGAAAATTAAAAAGACTCTTCTCTAATTCTCACCATCAGTTTTACTTAAACATTTATTTTTTTTTTGAGATAGTGTTTTTAATGCCAAAGGTGGCCTTGAAACATAGGTGACAAGTAATGCTTGTCATATGTGATTTTGAAGAATGCCTCACCTCTCTTCAGAGTTATAGAGCCGAGCAAGTCCAAAATCTGCCAGTTTGATTTGCCCACTGTAAAACAAACAAATTATTTTCATAAGTAACAGCAGCCCTCCAACTATACTTGGAAACTTAAGTGCCAATTAAAGAGCTAAAAGAATTATAAAAATTAATTTTGATGCCTGATTATATTTCTATTAATGGTTACACTCCCCAACTTAAATTTTCCAGACACAGTTTGTAATGCCTCACAATATTTTTCTTTTATTACATTTTTGCATTTGATCTCTAATTTATCTTTTGACCATGGAGTCTACATATAGTATACCCCGCTTGATCCCCAACTCTTAAAAACAATCATCTATCTTACTTCAACCATGCCAAGAACTGGGTCTCTAACTATGTATCTTCCATGCCAGCTCTAAACATTTACTTCCTTTTATTTATTATTTATTTTGAGACAGAATTTCATCACGTACAACTGACCTCAACCTCACTCTGTAGGCCACACTGGCCTTAACTAACAGAGATCCACTGGCCTTTGCCTCCTTGTGCTAAGATTAAAGGCGTACACCACTACACTTAGCTTTTAAATATTTTGTGGTAGACATCAGTGCAGGTACATGTGTGAAAGCAATACCTAATACTGAAGACAAAGAGATACTTAAAACCAGGCATAATGGCACATATTTTTAATCCTATCACTAGAGAAACAGAGACAACAGGTTCAGGTTCATGGCCAGACTGAGCTTCAGGGTGAGATCCTAACTCAAACCACCAAAGATTGCAGATGGAGAAGCCTAAGACCCTAAGTTTGATCCTTAAACACTACACAAAAGCAAAAACAAAAAACAAACAAAAAACAAAAAACAAAAAGCTTGCTACCTTTTGTTCTGATAAATCCAGTAACAGATCTCAGTTCATGAATCTGTACTTTTTAACCTCACAGTGCTGGGGACTGAAACCAGGGCCCCATAAATACTAGGCAAGTACTCTACCCATTCTGGCTCTGTTATTTCTTTTTCTTTTCTTTCCTTTTCTCTTCTTTTGAGATAGGGTCTCCTTTGAAACCCAAGTAGGCAAAAAAACCTAAATTTGGGCTTACCTCAAATTCACAGTAATCCTCCAGTACCAACTTCCTAATTGCTGAAATTATAGGCATGAGCCATTATACCTGCCTCTGAATGTGCATTTCTAACAATCTCATACATGACAGCAACAGAGCTGTTCTGAGAACTAAAATTTGACAATTACATTATTATTATTATTATTATTATTATTATTATTACTATTATTTTGAGACTATGTTGCTGTGGACTTCAGGCTGTTTTCAAACTCAATCTTTGTGCCTCTGCACTACTATGCAGCTTGAGACACTCCTTTAAAGGAGTCAGAATACCCTTTGATTCTACTCAGTAGTGACTGTCCAATTCACCCTCTACCTCTACCTCCCCCTCTCCCAATCTCTCCCTCCTTCTTTCTTCATCCTCCTTCCTTTGCATATAGTACTAAGTATTAAACTCAGGTACTTGTGCATGCTAAGTGTTCTACTACTGAACTACATTTCCATCCCTCAGTATACAGAGATGTCAAGGAGTATTTTAAGAAAATTAAACACAAAATTGGGAGAATTACTTAAAAACTATTACTATTCAAAATTATGTTAATCTATCTAAATTTCTGTACCATTTTAACATTGATAGTCTTGCTACATTTGGAGAATGTAGGGGGCTGATTGCATCTGAGGTACCTGATAGCTCAGGTAAGACAAAACTCAGAGAGCAAAGAGACGAGGCTATCTTGGAAATGTTCCCAAACCTATGAGCAAAAGGACAGACTCTAAAACAAGAAAAGTAATAGCAACAAAATTTTACATTAAATCAACAACTATCATTCCTAGTAAGAAGTCTATACACCTTCATCCACTTGCCCAAAATACCACTTCTTTTTTCTGTGTGAAACAAGATCTTACTACATAACCCAGTCTTGCCTTGAATTCGTAATAATCCTTGAGTTTTAGCTTTTCAAATGTAGGAATTAGAAGCAAGAGGCACTTTATCTGGCTCATTACATTTTAAAGTTTAACTTACAAGCAAATTCCACATTAAGAAAACCTAAATTAAAATGGCAAAAAACATAGCTATGAAAAATTTGTTGGCCTTTAACACCACCAGTAGCTAATATATTTGCTGCATGAATCATGTGAGAGTAAGTAACGTATTTCTTTACCTGTTTGGTTACTATTATTTACTTCTATATGTACAAGGCAAGGTGTGGTATGGTGTGTGTGTGTGTGTGTGTGTGTGTGTGTGTGTGTGTGTTGTGTATGGTGTATGTCTGTGCAGTTAGAGAAATACTTGCAGCAGTCAGTATACTATATTTATTTATTTATTTATTTATTTAAGTACACTATAGCTGTCTTGAGACACACCTGAAGAGGGCGTTAGATCTCATTAAGTATGCTTATGAGCCACCATGTAGTTCCTGGGATTTGAACTCATGATCTATGAAGAGTAGTCAATGCTGAGCCATCTCTCCAGCCTGTCAGTCTATTCCTTCCACTCTTTGAGTTATTGAACTCTCACCTTACTTGACAAGAAGGTCCATCTCTCTGTCCCTTATTTACTATTTGTGGTACTGAAATTAAACTTAGAACCTTAAAGATAAGGTCTTATATATAGCTCAGGGTAGCATGAAACTCCTATGTGGGAAGTATTGCAAAAATTTGGCATATACAACAGAAAAAAAAAAAAACCCACTGTTTTATTCATTATATCCCCACAGAAACAAAATGACTTCAAATATAATCCTAAAGAACTCAATGGTTTTATGCCTTCGAAATCCATCTATCCATCCCATTATACTTCCATTCCTTGACTGTGCTATATATCCCCTCTCACACGAATGTCATACTAACTTTTTTCTTCATTGTTATAATTTGTAATCTGACATCTATGACTAAACCCTTTGTAAACATAGCTAAATTGTCAAGATTTTACTTATTCTCTTATCTCTTTAGCTACTTCCCTTGGATTATACTCATTTTAATATTTAGACAGGATCTCATTATGTAGATTGGGTTGGGTGCAAACTCAAGAGAACCACTGGCTTCTGCCACCATGCCTGATTTAAAGATACACTGTTTTCCCACTCAGTGCCATATATGATGGTACTCACAGTTTTTTGATTTTGTTTTGTTTTAAAGTTTTTTTGTTGTTTTTTTTTTTTTGGTTTTTCAAGACAGAGTTTCTCTGTGTAGCCCTGGCTGTCCTGGAACTCACTCTATAAACCAGGCTGGCCTCAAACTCAGAAATTCTCCTGCCTCTGCCTCCTGAGTGCTGGGACTAAAGCCACCACTGCCTGGAGGGCCATCTTATTTAAGTACTTATAGTTTTTCTATATGAATGAATATATGTGTGCGCGCGCATGATTTTTCATATACCACATACATGCAAGAACCCAAGGCTAGAAAAGGATACTGAATTATAGGTGGTTGTTAAGTGCTTTTGTGCACATTAAGAACCAAACCCTGGCTATCACATGAGCTTAACTACTGAGGCATCAACCTAACCGCTTTGATACTTTTAGCAGGTCTCACCATACAGTATTAGTGCCCTTCTAAAACAGAAAGCCAGGTCTAAGACAATATAGGTTCAAGCTGGGTATACAATTTACATCTCAGAACTTGGGGGCTGAAGCAGGATTACTCTGAGTTAGAGAACCCTCTATGAAACAGAGTGAGACCTTTGTTTATAAATAAAAACAAAACAAAAACAAAAAAAACTAAAACCAAAAAAATGAACATTTTGGTCTTTTTATATTTATATAATGAATTATCATAGAACCACTTAGCTCTACTCTCCTATGTCCACATTCAATCCCTATACCAATTATGCAGCCATGATAAACTAGGTCATACCCTATAACCACCTAGTGAATGTGCTAAACAGGGTGTAATATGTCCATATGTACAGCCACTCACAGAGTCCTCAGGGGAAAGCACAGAATGGTTAAAAAAACTGGTGAACACTCCTACTGATAGAAGAGCCCTGTCTCCTGTAGCACTGAATAAAATGTAAAAACTGAGCCAAATGCAGTAGAATCCACCTTTAATCCCAATCCTTTGGAGGAAGATGGATCTGAGAGTTCAAGGCCAGCCAAGTCTAAACAGCAAGCTCCAGGACAAAAAAAAAAAAGATTTTGTTGTTGTTTTTTAAACAAGATTTTCTTGGCTGGCCTCAAACTCACTATAGAGACCAGGCTGGCCTTAAATTCAGAGATCCACTTGTCCCTGCCATCCAAGGGCAGGGATCAAAGGCATGTACCACTATGCCAGGTAGATAGTCTTCATAGTTACTGGGCAAACTTGAATGCATGCTTCTCCTGGAGAACCTTCCAAGTAGCTAAGATTACAGATGAACTTGTTAAAGATCTAGACTTAAGCTGGGTGGTGGTGGCGCAAACCTTTAGTCCCAGCAATTGGGAGGCAGAGGCGGGCAGATTGCTGAGTCAAAGCCAGCCTGGTCTACAGAGTGAGTTCCAGGACAGCCAAGGCTATACAGAGAAGCCCTGTCTCAAAAAAAACAAACAAAACAAAACAAAACAAAAATCCAGACTTCAGAATAAGGGACTTTCACATTTAATAAGAGATTCTGAGTTGTAGAGATAGTAACAAAAAAACCCCAAACAACAAAAACAAAAGACCTCCCCCTTCAAACCAAACCCAACTTTCTTTGAAGTGTGTTTTACTAAATTGCCCAAGCTGCCATCAAAGCCTGACACCCCCATTTTAACTTTCCTAGTAGCTGTGAGGGTAAGAATGTACCCACAATTCCAGTTTAATATTTAGTCTCTCTATATCATGTTTGCCTCATAATAAAGCCACATAATTTTAAATAGTACTTTACATAGACGCCTTGAATGCCATCCCAATTGAACTGCAAATAAAAATAAGGTCTTTAGTAAGATATGTAAGATCTTAAATTGGTTCCTAAAAACAACAATTCAGCTTCATATTCACCTTAATGTGCTTTACTCTTTGCTTTAGCAATAATGCTACGTTTATAGTTTTCTAAACACTTTTTTTTTCTTTTTGAGATTAAGAGTTCTGAAGTTTCAGGCTGGCCACATACCTAGTACATAGTGCCAGGAATCAAATCCAAGTCATGAGATACACTGAGATACATTCTAGCCCTACTTTCAAACCCTGGGTGATCGTCCTCCCTTAGTTTCTTCAGTCCTGACACTATGGGCATGTTCTTTTTCATGTGTATATGCTTTCACATAAGAAATATTTTCTGGCTGGGCAGTGGTGGCACACGCCTTTAATCCCAGCACTTGGGAGGCAGAGGCAGGTGGATTTCTGAGGCCAGCCTGATCTATAGAGTGAGTACAAGGACAGCCAGGACAACACAGAGAACCCTGTCTTGAAAGACCAAAAACAAAGAAAGAAAGAAAGATTTTCTGCAGAGATTTTGCTTCTTCATTGGTAGTCTTTCTAAACTGAATGGTCTAGGTAATTCTAAATTAAAAAAAGATGGAACTGGTGTGGTAGTGTATGACTATAATTCCAGCACTTGGGAGGCTGAGAACATTATAGTTCAAAGACACCGGAGCTATAGACTGAAACCGTGTCTAAAACAAATAACAATGAAACATACTTACTGAACTGAACATTAATAAATGGGTTAGTTCTACTATTAAACTCAGCTGCACAATGTGCACTACCAAGTGTTAAAATTTAGGGGCTGGGGAGATGGCTTGGTGGTTAAGAACACTGACTCCAGAGGTCCTAAGTTCAATTCCCAACACCCACATGGTGGCTCCCAACAATCTGTAATGGGATCCGATGCCCTCTTCTGGTGGGTCTAAAGATAGTGACAGTGTCTAATTTTTTTAAAAAAAATTTTTTTTAGACAATTTCAAGTAATCCCCCTGGCTGTTTATTCCACCTTCTAACACAACCACCATGCATGTTTGTATGTGTGTGTGTGTGTGTGTGTGTGTAAGTATGAGTGTAAGTGTGTGTGTGAGAGAGAGATAAAGAGTGTATGTTTGTGTGTGTACTCATGCCTAAGTTAAGGTAAGGTCTTCCAGTGAAAGAAAAAAAACTGACAGCCTCAAGTGCAGCTAAAGAGGCAGGCCTGTTTCTTCCCACTAAAGGTTACTAAGAACCCAATGTATATTTAAGTTTGCTGTGATATAATACTATTTATTGATTATATGGTATATTCTCTAGTAGATCAATACCCTAGAATGTTAGCAATTAAAAAATGTTTGTAATCCTATTTTGTTAATTCTAACATTAAATTTGGAAAAATGATAACAGAGGGAGGTAAAAAGGAAAAGGTAAAGAAAAAAGAACACACTGTACATCCATGCAAAGACAAAAAAGTTGTGTTGCTTATAATCTTAATTATCTAGATAAATCAAAAAGAAAGGGAAAAAGTGATTAGCCTTACTTGGTTACTATGTTACCTGTTATTCAGCAAAATGTTAGAACATTTAATATCCCGATGGAGGAAATTCTTTTTGTGACAGTAATCCAGTCCTTCCATTAGCTGTTTCATGAATGACTTGATATGGTCCTCAGAAAAGTGCACCAAACCTGATTCAAGCAGTCCCATTAAGTCATGGTCCATATATTCAAATACAAGGTAAAAGGCACCTATATGACATGAAAAAGAAAATTTTAAATGTTGACATAACAATCCTCAAATTTGAATATAATTTGAAGTTAACCATAGTCTCTCTGTAACAATCCCTTAATTTTATAGAAAAAGGACCTAAGTTAAAATAATAAAATAATTTCACATTCTAATGATACATAATACTCCTAGAAGTAAATCTACATTCCTATTACTATGGTTATGCTAACAATTTACATTCTGAGAAAACTGCTACCATTAATTTATAGTTGTCATGATCAAAGTCCATTAACAATTACAGACTCTGGGCCAGATCCAAATCCATTAAGCTGCTTATTCTAGTTTTATAAGTTCTATCTTGTATAAGATAACCATGCCCATTTGTTATAAATTATAAGTCCTGTTTTTGTATCTTATGTGCAAGAGTTTTGCCTACATATATTATCTGTGCACAATATTCTTGCTTGGTGCCTGTAGGGGCCAAAAGATGGTACTGAATTCACTGGAACTGGAGTTACAGATGGCTATAAAATGACATGTGAGTTCTAGGACGTAAATGAGGGTCCTTTGAGCCTTCTCTCTAGCTCTACCCTCCCTACTCCCTTTTTTGAGACAGGCCCAGGACTGACTGCAGACGAGGTTGGCCTCACAGGCATGGGCTGCCATTGACTCCTGAGAACAACTCACAAGAGCCTATAGTCATAGCTCTTGAAGATCTGGCACCTTTTGGTCTCAATGGGCACACACGTACATGTGGCATAAACTCATATTTACACATAAACAAAAATAAAATAAATGGAAAACATTTTAAGTAAAAATAATTGAAAGATGTAGTCAGGATGGCAACATTTTATCAAAGTACTTGCCTTGCATCCCTCACAACTTGAATTTCATCCCCAGAGCCCATTGTCAAAGAGAAGCAACTCCTGAAAATTGTCCTCTGAACTCTACATGTAAGCAATATAAACACTGCTTATGTAAGCTTATGATGCTGTTGCTGATAATTAATTTACAAAAATAATTCAGAACTACAAATCATTTAATCAAAGTTTCTAAATACATAAATAAATACAAATGAAAGCAGCACACTAAAAAAACTTGTATGTAATTTGGAATTTATCATACCAATATCATAACATGAAATACTAAACCTACAACGTGAGGATAGAGTTCACTTGCCCAAGCATGCATAAGACCCTGGGTTTGTATGTTTTTGCTTTTAAACAGGGTCTCACAATGTAGTCTTGACTGGCCTGGAACCTAATATGTACAGCAGGCTGGCACTGAAACTGCCTGTATCATAAGCACTCAGATTAAGCGCACATAGCACCATGCCTAGAAAAGCCATGGGTTTGAGCTCAATCTCTAAGTGTGGTAGAGAGATTAAAGGCCATCCTTAGCTACACAGAGTTGAACAGCCTGGGCTATATGGAACCCCGTTCTCAAAACAAAATTCTCCAGGTTTATAATTCTGTTCACTAGTTGCAAAAAAACAAAAAACTCAAACCCAGGGTCTCAGGTGAACTAGGCAAGAGCTCCATCACTTACCTACATCCTCAATACAAGGCAGGGATTCTTTTTTATTTTTTTTTTCAAGACAAGTTTATCTGTATAGCCCTGGCTGTCCTGGAACTCACTCTGTAGACCAGGCTGGCCTTGAACTCAGAAATCCACCTGCCTTTGCCTCCCAAGTGCTGGGATTAAAGGCGTGTGCCACCATGACCAGCTAGGGCAGGGATTCTTAATACAGAGTAGACTTCAAGAATTTTTTTCATATTTTTCAAATAGCACGTATTTATCTTTTTTAAGAACTAGAAAGGAGAACGAGAGAGAGAGAGAGAGAAAGAGGAGGAGAAGGGGAAAGGGAGAGAGAAAAAGGGAAAGAGAGAAAGGAAAAAAGAAACAGAGAAACAGAGACAGAGGGAAGGAGTACATGCGCACACGCATGCAAAGATGCTCTGGCTTATAGGTACAAATGGTGTGAAAGTTAAAGACCACGTTATCTTCCTCTTCTATCATTCTCTACCTTAGTTTTTGAGAAAGATTCTCACTAAACTTAGGAGACATGCATCTTTCTCTGTCTTATGCAGTGCAGGGTCAGAGCATGCACTGATACGGTCAGCTTTTCATTGGTACTTGGGTCCTTGTCATGCATGGTAAGCACTTTACCCACTGAGACATCTCAGCCCCATTACATTTATTTTTTCTTTTCTTCATTTTGAGAGAAGAAAAATGACAAGGGAAAGGATGGGGACACAAGCGTTGTCATAGTTTCCCTAAAATTTTCAAAATAGTCCACAGTTACATCAAAGAAAGACTGCATTAAAGACATACACTGGGAGTAGACGGAACTAAGCTAAGACCTGCTAACTTAGGAAAAACAGATATGGAATGAAGAGTTGGGTACCCAGAGGACCAGGAATGCAGATCTCAAAGTCGTATGACCGTTTACTGTAATTTGAACTGTTTACTCACAACCGTGATTTTTCTTAAGAGCTAGAGAGATAGCTCAGTTGGTAAGTGCTGTTTTTGTTGTTGTTGTTGTTGTTGTTGCTTTTCAATTGTATATATCTACATAATGGTATGTACAACTGATTTAAAAAGTCTGCTTGGAGACCAGAAAAGGGTGTCAGATCTCCCTGGAGTTGAAGTTACTTGTGATTCTAAATTGCCTGATGAAGCTTCTTGGACCTGATCTCACATCCTTTACAAGACCATTATTCACTCTCCTATAACTGCAAAACAATTTTTAAAAGGATGTATAAATCAGGAATGCTGGATCACAACTGTAAATCCAGCACTCAAAACACAAGACTGGGGAGGGAGAAATGGCTCAGTGGTTTGAGAGCACAGGCTGCTCTACCAAAGGTTATAAATTCCCACCACCAACACTGCAGATTGCATCTGTCTCGTATCAGTTCCAGAGAAATCTGACACTCCATTCACCCACATGGTGGCTCAGAACCACTTATGCCTTCCGTTCCAGGGGATATATCTGACGGCTACTTCTGATCTCTGTGACCACTGCATGCATGTGATGTACATAAATAAATTAAAAAAAAAAAAAACCAAGCCAGGCAGTGGTGGCACATGCTTTTAATCCCAGCCCTTCGGAGGCAGAGGCAGGCGGATTTCTGAGTTTGAGGCCAGCCTGAATTACAGAGTGAGTTCCAGGACAGCCAGGGATATACAGAGAAACCCCATCTTGAAAAAACAAAACAAAAAAAAAAAAAACAAAACCAAAACAAAAACCAAGGCTAAGGTTAACCTATCAAGAAATTCACACAGGCAGAACTACACATGGTTCCGCATCACTTTTATCCCAGCTCTTGGAAGGTAGAAGCAAGGGGACAAACAAGTTCACTGTCAGCTGTAGTACATAGGAAGCTTGAGGCTGACCTGCTACATGAGATAGTAACCTAAAAAGTCCACCACACATGCAAACAAGCTAAGAAATGAAAAATAAAATGGAGTGGTAGTATATAGCTATAATCACAACATTTGGGAGGCTGTTAAGCAAAGAGGTTTGTAAGAAATTGGAAGCGAGCCTGAGCTACATATAAGCTACATATAAGCTACATACATATCTGTCTCAAAAAATTAACATGGGAGCTGGAGACATAGCTAAGCATGTAGGAGCATATAATGCTCTTGCAGAAGACCAGAGTTCGGTTCTCAGCAACCACAAATGGTGGCTTACAACCACCTGCAACTCCAGCTCCAGGAGATCCAGCCTCGTCTACATAACAAGTTTTAAAATAGGCAGGACTAGAGAGAGTCTGTCTATAAAAAGTAAATGAATAAATATAAAAACAGAAGCTATATAGTTCCATAAATAAGAGCAGGGCTAAAGAGATGGCTCAGCGGTTAAGAGCACTGACTGCTCTTCTGAATGTCCTGAATTCAAATCCCAGCAAGCACACGCTGGCTCACAACCACCCACAATGAGAACTGATGTCCTCTTCTATTGTGTCTAAAGACAGCTACAGTGTACCTACATCTAATAAATAAACAGCTCTTTGAAGTAAAATAAAATAAATAAATAAATAAGAGCACTTGTAGCTCCTTCCAACAGATCTTTGTTCAATTCCCACATGGCCATTTGCAGTCATTAGTAAACTCTAGTTCCTGAGCATCCAGTTTGCATTTACACACATAACAAATAAATCTTTTTTTTTTTTTTTTTTTTTTAAAACATAAGGTTTAAGGTGTTCCACAGGCCTTTAATCACTGCACTCTGGAGTCAGAGGCAGGTCTGAGTTAAAGTTTGAGGCTAGCCAGGTCTTCAAAGAGAATTCCAGGGAGCCAGAGCTACAAGGAAACTCTGTCTCAAAAATAAATACATGTTCAGTGCAATGGCTCACGTATTTAATACCAGCATTTAGGAGGGAGAAGCAGGTAGATCAACCTAGTCAACCTAGTCTACAGAGTCAGTTACAGAACAGTCAGTGTTATGCAGAAACTGGGCCCACGTCCACCACTGCAAAATGAAAAAAAGAGAGAGATGGAGAAATGGTTCCATAGTTAAAGAGAACTTCCAGGCACATATGTGTGTACACAGACACATTCAGATAAAACCTCATACAAATGAAACTAAAGTAACAGGTACCTCTGCTATTACCTTTGTCCTTCTTGAAATCCAGTGCGTCTTGTTTGTCTGTGACAATTTCCTTCATGTTTACCACACTCTGATGAACTAACTGACGGAGAATCTTGATCTCCCGGATGGCTGTGATTGGGAAGCCCTCTTTCTCATTGTCTAGCCGAACCTTTTTCAGAGCTACTAGTTCTCCTGCAAAAAAATAGATGCAAACTGTTATTGTAATCAATTTACATTTCTTAGTCCTGGTTATGAACCAGCATTACATGTCCTCACCTTCACAGACTTTTTACACAAAACCTCTAATTTCCTACTGTTTTTTAAGGGGCTGAGATTGAATTTAGAATCTATACTAAGCATGGCTTCTACCAGAGGGCTACAAAACCAGTACTACTCCTATGTTCTCAAGTTTTCATATAGATTGATGCTGATGGAAAATCTCATGCGTAGGTCAGTGTGATGTTGCACACCAATTGGTGAGGTAGAGACAAATGGATCTCTGTGAGTTTGAGGCTAGCCTGATCTACAGAGTTTAAGTTCGGGGCAACCAGAATTCTTAGACAAATAAACCCTGACTTGAAAACCAAACCAAACCAAACCAAAGAAACAAATACAATAATAAATAAATAAATGAATAAATAGATAAAAAAAAATCATTCTTTTCCTCCTGTGATTTCTCATTTCTAGGACTCATTTCAGAGTGAGTCTTGATAACTAGATTAAGGTAGCTTCAACTAACTGCTCTGCTTCTCACATGGTGTAATGAGAACAGACTCCCGGCAAGTTGTCCTCTGATCTCCCAATGTGTGCATGATACAAATATGCTCAAAGACAAAAACAGACAAAAAAACACAAAAAAACACAAGAAAAAATTTCTGCAAGTAAAAAAAAGTTTAAGTAGACTACGAAGGCTGGGATTATAATTATTGACAGTGTAGTGCAAGTTGTAGGTTCAAATCCCACCACCAAAACACAATATAAAACAGAAAACAAAAACCACCACTAAGTCAAAACAATAAATATTTAAAATAGTCAACAAAAAGTAGAGAATTTTTCGAAGCCATCCTGGTCTATAGAGTGAGTTTCAGGACAGCTAGAGCTATACAGAAAAACCCTATCTCAGGGACAAAAGAAAAAGAAAAGTCAACGATTTAGCTTTGGGAAGTTTATATTGCTGAAAATCTAACCCAGACCTCTCAAATGTACGCAACCAGTTTATTTCTGAAAGGAGCACTCTGGTCACTCATGGAATCACACAACTGTAGACTTAAGGCTCCTCCAGGTGATAGGAGACACTATCTGAACCACTCACACACTGTTCTGTCAGTGATCTTTGAATAATAACAATGTTTACTCAGAACTTGCTGTTGCTGGTACTATAAATAGTCTAGAGATGATATAAACTACACAGACGATGGGCACAGGTTACATCCATTATTACCCTGTTTTATGTAAAAAAGTAAGTACAGGGAGGTCCTAGAGCAAACACACTAAGAGATGGCCAATTTATTCTTTTGTTGTTGTTGTTGTTTGTTTTTTTGAGACAGGGTTTCTCTGTGTAGCCCTGGCTGTCATGGAACTCAGAAATCTGCTTGCCTCTGCCTCCCAAGTGCTGGGATCAAAGGCTCGAGCTACACGCTCGGCCAATTTATTCTTTTGGAACATTTTAATCTACTTAATGGTAAAAGAACAAATTAGAGTCTAAAACTTATCTTAGTAAATCTATTAAAAGATTAGTAATCATTAAATTATTTATACTTCTGGCATTAAGAATTTTAGTGAAATACCTGTGTCTTTATCCTTGGCTTTATATACTTGGCCATAGGTTCCCTCTCCAATAATCCCAATAATATCAAACTTGTCCACGCAGCGTTTCCCCCAATCACTTTCTGTTTGTCTTCTTTCTCCATAGCGAGGACAACAAATTCTAAAAGGAAAGTCAGTAAAAATGTTATTTTTTTGCCACCAAATGACTGGCATCGAACATAATTATTATTGAAATGGCAGAAATGGAATAATGAAATAGTATCTATAAATGCTTATTAAGGGATTCTAGAGTAAAAAGGTACAAGGTAGTGGAGGGTGTGTAAGGGCTCACTAAATACATGGATTGATTTTCAAAAAAATAAAAATACAGGTAAGCCAGGCAGTGGTGGCGCACGCCTTTAGTCCCAGCACTTGGGAGGCAGAGGCAGGTGGATTTCTGAGTTTGAGGCCAGCCTGGTCTACAGAATGAGTTCTAGGACAGCCAGGGCTACACAGAGAAACCCTGTCTCAAAACACCAAAAAAAAAAAAAAAAAAAAAAAGGCAAAGCTGTCCATGGTGGTGTCTACCTTATTTTTGTTTGTTTGTTTTGAGATAGGGTCTCACTGTATAGCTAGCTCTCTGCCTGTTCTGGAACTATGTAGACCAAGCTGGCCTTAAACTCAAGAGATCAACCTGCTTCTGTCTCCCAAATGATGTAATGAAGACACTGTAATTTCTTGTGAGTTCTAGGCCAGCCAGGGATTCAGAGTTAAGACCCTTTCTAAACAAGAAAAAATGTTATCTATGTTGGCTTGAAGGAGACTGGCCCCCTTAGGCTTATATATTTGAGTGCTTACTCATCAGGAGTAGGACTATTTGATAGGATTAGGAGGTATAGCCTTGTTGAAAGAATTTTGTCACTGGAGGTAGGTTTTGAGGTTTCAAAAGCCCAAGCTAGAGAGATGGCTCAGTGGTTAAGAGCACTGACTGCTCTTCCAGAGGTCCTGAGTTCAATTCCCAGCCTCCACATGGTGGCTCACAACCACCTGTAATGAAAACTAACGCCCTCTACTGGTGCGTCTGAAGACAGCTTCAGTGTACTTATTTTTAAAAATTAATAAATATTTAGGCAAGACTGACCAAGGACAGCGTGAGCAGGGCCAACTGGAGCGAGCAGAGGTCCTAAAAGTCAATTTCCAACAACCAGATGAAGGTTAACAACTATCTGTACAGCTACAGTGTGTACTCATATGCATAAAATAAATAAATCTTAAAAAAAAAAGAAAAAAAAAAGAACATAGGTGTCTTAATGTATGTGTGTGCTTTACATGCAAGTCTTGTGTCCCAGAAGACCAAGAGAAGGTGCTAGATCCCCTGGGACTCCAGTTAAAGTCAGCTGTAAGCCACTATGTAGATGCTAGAACTTGATTCTTGGTTCATGAGTCTTATCTGCTGAGCTATCTTACCAGCACCTTATGGATCTCTCCCTCAATTTTTTTTTTTTAAGATTTGTTTACTTTATGTATACAAATGGTTTATCTATATGTACACCAGCATGTTAAAAGAGGGCATCAAATCCCACTACAGATGGTTGTAAGCCACCATGTGTTGCTGAGAATTGAACTCAAGACTTCTGGAAGGAAAGCTGGTGCTCTTTAGGGATCTCTTTAAGAATATTCTCAGCTGGGTGGTGGTGGCGCATGTCTTTAAACCCAGCACTTGGGAGGCAGAGGCAGGCAGATTTCTGAGTTCGAGACCAGCCTGGTCTACAGAGTGAGTTCCAGGACAGCCAGGGCTACACAGAGAAACTCTCTATACAGTGAGAGCCAATATATTTTAATTCAATTTAATGGGAAAAATGTCTTCTTCAGAAGGATACCTGTCTTATTTAGTTTTGTTGCTGTGAAGACATACCATGGCCAAGATGACTCTTATGAACAAAACTGTTTAACTTCCCAATTAAATGGGGGATTGCTCATAGTTTCAGAGAGTCAGTTCATTCCCACGGCAGGAAGTATGATAGCATACAGACACTGGAGCAGTAGCAAGATTCTGATCTATGGATAGTAAGAGCAATACTGGTCCTAGTTTGGGCTTTTGAACTCAGGATCTGTGGAAGAGCAGTCAGTGCTCTTAATCACTGAGCCATCTCTCTAGTCCCTGGCTTGGGCTTTTGAAACCTCAAAACCTACCTCCAGTAACAAAATTCTTTCAACAAGGCTATACCTCCTAATCCTATCAAACAGTCCTACTCCTGATGAGTAAGCACTCAAATATATAAGTAAAATATAAAACATAAAAAATATATATTATGGGCTGGTGAAATGGCTCAGTGGGTAAGTGCTCTTCTGAAGGTCGTGAGTTCAAATCCCAAAAACCACATGGTGGCTCAAAACCATCCGTAATGAGATCTGATGCCCTCTTCTGGTGCATCTGAAGACAGCTACAGTGTACTTATGTATAATAATAAATAAATCTTAAACAAACAAAAAACTGTTGTCTTACAATGCAGAATCTAAGTTCAAAAATATATATATATTATATAAAATATATATAAAATATAAAAATTACACATCCTGTGAAACTTACTTTGGTCTCTTTTTATATGGTTGTTGAGGTGGTGTAATCGCCTTTGGCTCTGGAGAATCTGGAGGAGAAGGGTCTCCTCCCGGTAGCTCAGGAGGAAGAGGCAAGTCTGTGAGTAAGTGGCGAGTCCTCTGTTCCTTCTCTTTCTTTGCAGGCTTTGAAGGAAGCATTTCTTTTGGACTAAATAGAGATGAAAGAATAAAAAATTTAATCAGAGACTATGCAAACAAAGCTTTCAAAGAATATTATGTCTACCTATTAAAAAGATTACTAAAGGGGGGGGGGGGGGGGGGGGGGGACGGATGCACGCCTTTAATCCCACCACTCCGGAGGCAGAGGCAGGTGGATTTCTGAGTTCAAGGCCAGCCTGGTCTACAGAGTGAGTTCCAGGACAGCCAGGGCTACACAGAGAAACCCTGCCTCGAAAAACCAAAAAAAGAAAAAGATTACTAAAATTTTACTTAAGGATGCTAGAAAGATGGTTCAGTGGTTAAGAGCAGTGGTTGTTCTTTAAGAAGACTAAGGTTCAATTCTTATAACCCACATGACAGTTCACAACTGTTTGTAACTCCAGTCCAAAGGAATCCCATTGCCCTCTTTTGACCTTTTTGGGCACCAGGCATACACGTGGTGCACAGACATAAATGTAGACAAAACATGAATAGCCATAAAATAAAAATAAATCTTAAAAAAAAAAAACTAAAGAGATAAAACATGGGAGCTGGAGACATGACACAGTGGTTAGACACTGAGTGCTCTATCAAAGGTCCTGAGTTCAATTCCCAGCAACTACATAATGGCTCAGAACCATCTGTAATGGGATCTTCATGCCCTTTCCTTTCAGGTGTACATATAAGCTATGCACTCATATCAATAAATAAATCTTTTTAAAAAACTCTACCAGAAATTAGTACTTGAATGTGGTTTATATTAATTATATCAATATTAATACTTGGGTTATACTTTTATTTTAAACTTTACAATTTTTTTAATGTGTCTGTACACCACATGCCAGAAGAGAGCATCAGACACCTTGGGACTATTGTTACACATGGGTGTAATTGCTATAGGACTCAGGTTCTATAGAGGAGCAGCCAATGCTCTAAACCACTGAGCCACCTCTCCAGCCCATTGTGGTAAAATTCTTGCCTAGCAGGTCCTCGCTCCTGGTTAAATACCCAATACCTGAGGAAAAAGGGCAGGAAGGGTCCAAATTTGGCAAGTATAGGCAGAGGGATAAGGTATTAAAAGAGGCCACAACTACACAGCAAGTTTTGAGGCGAGTAACTACATGTGATCCTGTTTGAAAAATCCAAAAAACTGAAACAATTCAAAAACTCTAATGGGACACTTGACATTACAATTTCAGATAAAATAAAATGTACAAAGAAAGTTCTAAATATTATAATGTTGGATTGAAGCTCATACAATTCATCTGACTTACTTTGTAATAAAAGATTTAAATGATAGAGGTAACTAATATTACTTAAAAGACTTAGACAAAACATAGGAAAAGGAAATACTAGATGAACGTGTTTTACAGCTATGTTTGAAATCAAAATTCCTAACAAAATATGTACTTTAGTTGTTTGGGAACAGTCTATAGTGATCTATGCCCACACAAAATAAAAACCCTCAAACTAAAATGATAAAAAATTCAAATACTGAGTTACTCATTTGGAAGCCGTATACAGCAGCCTCTGGTTCTACACAAGGCAGGACTAACCTGAAGGAGTAAACCGGACTCTTGGGGAGCACATAGTGGCCATGGAATACTTTCACCTAAGATATATTCCCGGACAATCTATAAGGGTTCCCAGATGGCCCTTTGAGAATCAAATGGGAGGCCAGAACCAAAGTCTTTTTGATAAAGCACCTCGGCTACATACTAGCCCATTTGGATCCAAGGCATGGATCATTCCAGCATGGGAAGATGACCCTCCTTTCCTCCCTCCCTCCCTTTTGAACCATTTTCCCTCTTCCACCATATACACAATAAAATAAAATTTAAAAATAAAATAAAAAAATTCAAACAATTTCAGACTCATTAAGGCTCTGACAGGACAACTAGCAAATTACAGTAGTTTGTATGGGAAAAAAGAGAAAGAAAGCTTTCTAGAAATTGGAAAGATAGTCGAATTTTGGATCATTTTGCTTTTTTTGAGATGTCTCACTATACACTCCTGGTCTGGTCTGGAATTCACACCAATCTTCCTACCTTAGCCTCCTGTGTACTGTAATTACATGTATGTGCTATAAAGCCTGATAAAGACAATATTAAAATATATTTATTTTTAAATTGTGTATGTGTGTGTGTATGTTTGTGTATATATATGTGCAAGTGACAGTAGACGGTCAACTATGTCAGATTCCCTGGAGCTGGAGTTACACTAGACATGGGTACTGGACCTGAATGTGGGTCCCCTGAAAGAGCAGCAACTCTGCCAAGTGGTGAATGTAAGTGGAAACTCTGCCTTGAAATTAAAAAAAAAAAAAGAGAAAGATTTCTTAGTTCTGTTTACTAAAGGAGAGAGAAAACAAAGTATCTGAACTATCACTTAAATCTATTGTTTTTACATTTAGTTTTTTCCTCAAAGATTTATTACTTCATGGCTTCAAATATAGTTCATTACCATTGAAAAATGTACATACTGCCAGGCACGGTGGCACATGCCTTTAATCTCAACAATCCAGAGGCAAAGGCATAAGAATCTCTATGAGTTTAAGGCTAGCCTGCACTGCCTAGCAAGTTCTAGGACAGGCAGGAACTAGATAAAGACAGTCCTGGGAGAAGATAAAGGGGCAGAAGCATTCTACAGGAAGATTCTACTTTAAGGAATTTTTAAGAAGGAATAAGAGGTACAATCATCAGCTGAGGCCACACTAACTTGAAGAGGTCAAAATCTTGCTTCAATAAATACTAATACATTGCCGGGCAGTGGTGGCGCACACCTTTAATCCCAGCACTTGGGAGGCAGAGGCAGGTGGATTTCTGAGTTCGAGGCTAGCCTGGTCTACAGAGTGAGTTCCAGGACAGTCAGGGCTATACAGAGAAACCCTGTCTTGAAAACAAACAAAACAAAACAAAAACAAACAAAAAAAGAGGCAGAGCAAGTAGATATACAGTTGAAATTCAGGTCAGACACTAAATGTTTTTTTGTTGCTTCTGAGACAGAGTCTCTCTACATAGCTATGACTGTCCATAACAATTATATCCTCAGGATCTAGGCTAAGAACTCACACAGCTGTCTGCCTCTCCTCTCGAGTGCTGGGATTAACAGAAAGTGCCACTTTCTCAGCTGTATGTTTTAAGAAAGGTTTTCATCCTGTACCCCTTAAAGGCTTTGAAGCACAACAGACTGACAGCACACTCCCTGTAATATTTGTTTTAACCCCTAGAGTGCTGGATTTAGAAGCATGTGCCACCATACTTAAAAGAGTCTCTTGGAAGAAGAAAGGAAATCTCAAGCCTCTGGCTATGAAGCCAGAGGCATTCCATGAGTTCAAGGTGAAATGGGATTGAATATTAAATTCCAGAACAACCTGAACTTCTAGCATACTGGAGGCCAGCAAAAGCCACAGTGTCTCAAAACAAACAACAAAGAGGAAAAACTACAAACATAGGGATGAAAAGATTGATTAGCAGTTCAGAGCACTTGTTTATGGAGAACTGGGCACTTGTATGTTGGCTTACAACTATCCTATAACTCCAACTTTATAGAGATCTGACACCAATGGCCTCCTATGGCACCTACACTCATGTACATAATACTTTACCACATGTGTACACATACAAACTAAATCTTTTAAGAAATAACGTATTTTTTAAATGTTTTTTTTTAAAGATTTATTTTTTATAAATGAGTACACTGTAGCTGTCTTCAGATGCACCAGAAGAGGGCATCAGATCTCATTATAGGTGGTTGTGAGCCACCATGTGGTTGCTGGGATCCAAACTCATGACCTTAGAAAGAGGAGACAGTGCTCTAACCCGCTGAGTCATCTCACCAGCCCAAAATAATGAATTTTTGTTCCAGCTATGTTCTTATACATCTCTAATCCCAGCATACAGGAAGCAAAGACGGGCGGACCTCTGCTAGTTCCAGGCTAGCCTGGCCTACAGGACAGCCAAGCCCACACAAAGAAACAGACTCAAAAAAAAGCAAAAATGAACAAAACAAACAAACAAAAAAAGCTTTTTGAATTATCATTAAGCAAGTTCATTCATTTGTTCTGTCACCAGTATAAGCTTTATATTATCAGAATGCTGTTTTATTTTTCTTCTGATTATCCCGATTATTTTATTAATTTGTCTGTTATATCACATGGATGTAGTGACTGCAGAGGGCAAATACCTTGGTACTAGAGTGACAGATAGTTGCAAACCACTATGAGAGTGCTGGGGATTGAACATTGGTCCTCAGAAAGATCAGCCAGTGCTCTTTACCACTAAGGCATTGCTCCAGCATCCCAACTATTCTGACCCTAATGCCTTGAGCAACTTTAGTCTAATAAGCAATATTAAAAGGGCATGTAATCCCAGCATTTGGGAGTCTAGGCCAGCCCTCCAACACTAAGCAATCCCTCTATATCAGCATCCCAAGTCTTAGCATGGCAAGTGGCCACCAAGCCTAGTTTAAAGGTCTCAGTCAGCGTGTGTTTCTGTCCCTATCCTCTCTTGTATTGTTATGTGTGTCATACATGTACTTGCTAGTGTAGGCCTCTACAAATGCGTATAAGTTGTGCGTGCGAGCGAGCGTGCGTGCATATGCATGTGTGGAAGCCAGAGGCAATCGGAGGTCTCAAATTTATTTTTTGTTTGACATTATCTCTCACTGAACTGAATCTCTTCAAATTGTCCAGTCCGGCTGGCCAATAAGCTACAGAGCCTGATATCTCCTTCTACCCTTGGACTCAAGAAAAGAAAAAAATCTTTATTTCCATTTCCTACCTTTAATAATTTATGAATAAAAAAATAACCAATTATCAAAAACTTAAAATAATGACACTGGATTGGGCACTTTTAATCCTAGAACAATGGAGTTAGAAGCAGATGGACCATAGCATTATGGAGATAGAGCCAGGCAGATTGATGAGTTCTAGGCTACTAAGGGCTAAATAATAACACTCTGTCTCCAAAAAAAAAAAAAAAAAAAAAAAAAAAAAAAAAAAA
>JADRCD010218869.1:12728-26098 GCA_019843815.1 Montemys delectorum
CACACACACACACACACACACACACAAAGTAAAAAGAGCAAAGGGATTTTACAGGGTGTCTTAGTCAGGGTTCTTATTCTTGCACAAACATCATGACCAAGAAGCAAGTTGGGGAGGAAAGGGTTTATTCAGCTTACACTTCCACACTGTTGCTTATTACCAACGGAAGTCAGGACTGGAACTCAAGCAGGTCAGGAAGCAGGAGCTGATGCAGAGGCCATGGAGGGATGTTTCTTACTGGCTTGCTTCCCCTGGCTTCCTCAGCTTGCTCTTATAGAACTCAAGACTTCCAGCCCAGGGATGGCACCACCCACAATGGGCTCTCCCCACTTGATCATCAACTGAGAAAATGCCCCACAGCTGGTTCTCATGGAGGCACTTCCCCAACTGAAGCTCCCTTCTCTGTGATAACTCCAGCCTGTGTCAAGTCTACACACAAACCCAGCTAGTACACGGGGTCAAGGTGAGGAAGGAACAAAGATAACAGACCCTGAGTACCCAGAATTAAAACATCAGAACACTGTCAGGCATGGCTGTGTATGCCTTTGATCCCATTACTTAGGAGGCAGAGTCTGGTGATTCTCTAGAGTTCAAGGCCAGCCTGGTCTACAAAGAGTACAGTTCTGCCCTAATAAACAAACACTTTAAAAAAAAAAAATGAAAGAACACAGGAGCAGCATGGGCTATCTCAGTGAAGACGGGCTGCAGTGCAAGTGAGGTTGTGAGGTTTTTAACCTAATTCAAATGTATACTTCTGTGTTTAATCTCAGCTAGTTGGCAGGAGGATCCCAAGTTCAAGTTTTGCCAGAGCTACGATGTGAGTTCAAGGCTAGCTTGGGCAAGCCCCCTGTAACAAAAAATGGGTATATAGCCTCATTCCACAACAAAGTACAGGGAAACACACAGGAATAGCTGCCCTTACCTTTTCCGAGTCACTGATACAGTGAAGATCTGCAGAAAACCCGTGTGACACAGCCTGCTCACTTATTTCTTCTGCTATGGCCTTTGCCTGTCCTCGCTGTGTAGCATACAGTAACAAAAACCTTCTCATCCCCTCAGGTCATCGGCTGTAACTCTAACAGTGAAACTAAAAACCATAAAGGGAAGAAAGGGATACAGGACACCCAAACATAACTTGAAACAGCCTTCTCTAAACTTGTTTTTTTGCACTAATTTTAAATGAACCACAGTATGAAAGAATTAAGACAGGATGTATACAAAAGTGACACTCTTGATTGCACATGATGGCGAAAAAATTCACTCCTGATTTCTAGCTACTTTTGGGTCTTGCAAGTGTCATTCAGAAGTGCCTAACTGTAGGAGTGATCTGCCTTTCTTTCTGTTCAGCTCATTTGTACTCCGAATTAGGAACATAGGCCTCAACGGTGAAGGGACTAAGCAAAGCTCAAACACAGTGTCACTTACAAAGGCTATTGTTTCTACTTTTTTTTTTTTTTTAAACTGTAACTGTACAACGTTCCTGTAAAACTGGGGAATTCACGTTTCCTGCTAGATCCCAATCAAAGTACTGGTCGTCATCAAAGATCGCATCGTTGCATAAATCAGTTGTCAATGTACATGGACTTTACACAGGGACGGTATTTGTAATCCATGCCTTAACCCGGAGATAACTAAGAGAAAAATAAAGGGCTCTGGGATTCCACATTCTATCCAGTGGTTAACGCTGAATGGCAGCCAGTCTATAGAAAACTTATCTTTTTCTGAGTGAACCAACTATAGTTTCTAAGCACTTGTGGCTTATCTGCTGGGGAGCTAGGACACAAAACCTTCAAAGATCCATTAGGAAGCTTTGCTACAGAGTTGACAGGACCAATGGGGGACTCGTAACGCGACACATGTGGGCTCACGAGGTTTTGGGAAAGGTGGCAGAGCAGACTCCTCCCCACTGCGGCTCGTGAGCCCCCCCGCGGTCCGGGGAACTCAGAGACGCATCCCCACTGCGCAGGCGCGAGTCCTGGCTCCTCCGCCGCCGCTTCTGTCGCTCCCGCCAACCCCGGCCGAATACCTCCAGGCGCGAATTCCCGCGCGCGACCCTGTTTTCCACAGACAGGAACCGTCCGCAAACACTGCGCACGCGCTTACTGCACAGCACGCATGCTCCGCACGACCGCCAATAGAAATGCGGGCAGACCTGGGCCAATCGCTGAGCGCCGGATGTGGGTGGTGTCTTAGTTCCGCGCCCGCGCCGAATGTCCTCCCAGTAAGGGACGGTGTCCGCGTACGGACCCTGGTCTCGGAAGCTCCTTGTCTGTCCTGTCCCGGGTGCGGCTCGGAGCCGCTCGGTAAGTTCCGCGGGGTTAGGACCCCCCGGCTCCCCCACTCGCGCTCCAGCGTGCTCCGTGGACTCTGGTCCGGCGCCTGCCTCTGTCGTTGCCCTGCTCCGCTTGCTTTTCTGTGATTGTTGTAATCAATGTGTGAGCCCCAGCCCAGTTTCTCGGCGCGTATTGCCATGCTTTGCCCGGCTCGTACCCGGAGTTTGAATCTTGTCGGCTGCACCTCCTCTCTCGCAAATATCAACATTGACTTTTCCTTCCTCCAACATGTGAGTGTCAAGATTTGGAGGTAGAATTTGAATTCCAGCTCTTTGTCTCGCTCCCAGCGTCACTGGACACGGTGATTTCCTTGTGCTGCAGGTTCCTTAGCAGGAAAAGCGTCAACCAGACGAACTGAATTACTGTAACCTAGCCCGTAGGCAGGACTTAAAGTAAGGGCTGGGCAGCGATCGCAGTTATGATTAGGAGCTGCCATCTCACCCAGACGTAGTGAAGCCACAGGAAGTCAGCCCTATGATGCTTCAGTGTACCTGATAACACTAAGGTGTTCATGGGCCACAGAAAAAGAAAATTCAGAATGAACCAGGGTGCAGCTAAGCCAATGAGTTCTGATGAATCAGAAAATAGGCAGTTTTGAAAACTGAAGAGACACGTGGGCTTGAAAGCCCGAGTAGTAACCGATGTATATGATTTTGGGGTTTGGGGTCTATTTAATCAGCAACCAACTTTACATATTAAAGGAGGCATGCATTGGTGCACTCGCTTTACTTTGTCCTTAGAACGCTGTGGCCTTTGAAGAGGAAAGTTTTCTAAAGGTACATTGTGGTAAAACATTAATCTGAGATCCTTACATACACATGGATTTAAGGCGTAGTTCATTAAAAGAAAAAAAAAGAACCTTGTGGCACTGCCTAGAAAGGGGTGTGGATGTCTCTCCTACAGGTAGCCTGGCTAGTTGTGGTAAAACTTAGTGTCAGCCAATTGGGTGTGGAGGTCAGGACCAGGAGAGTGGGAAGCCCCTTCCCAGGTTTTCTCTTGTTTCCTGGCTCGATAGGAAAAGTAAGGTTCTTGTTTTTTAATCTTTGTCATGGGATACTCATTCTTAGCTTCATAAATGTTGATGTTAAGTCGTCTTTCTTAGCATTTGATCATTTTTTTTTTCCCTTATATGCTAAGTCACGTGTTGTGAATCCTATGGCATGGCGCTCATCACCCTGCGGAGGGCATTTTGTCATACGTCTGTGTTTTGGATCCCTGGAGCTGTGGTTGCTCTGAAAATTCTCCCTGCCAGTCACGTCCAAAAGGAAGTCACAAATCGCCTTCCTGTGTGGTTCTGTTCCCTACAACCTGAGCTGTTCAGGGTCAGATTCCATCACGCATACTGTAAAAACTTCCACTCGGAAAATGGAAATGACCTCCATCCCGTGGGTGAGCCGTGGCCCTCTCAAGCACAGGAGTGGAACCAGCCAGAACAGAGTCTTCAAAACGAGGATGAAGAGATGGTTTTCAGGAGACTAAGCAGCTTCGCCTCCTGTGAGGAAGTGCTGAGTTTCATAAGTGCCCTGGACACCCTGCCTGTCCCTCTGGCAGCAGCAGCTCTACTCAGGATCTGTGAGATAGGGAAGAGAGATGGTGAGCAAAGGCTGCCGGAAGGAGTACTGGAGAACCGCATCTTCCGGGCTCTGTGCCTCCAGTGCGAGCAGGCTCCCTCACACCTGACCAATGCTGCTTTGGTGATGGCTTTGCAGTCTCTGCTTATGTCGCTGCCTGTAGATCCTCAAAGTAGCCTGATGCTGAGCCTCGGGGCAGAATGCCAGCGTCGTCTCCGAAGAGGCAGCCTGGGAGTCCACCATCTTTGTGTTCTTGGGGAAAGTCTGGCCAGGCTTCAAGGTGCGAGTTGTGAGACTCTGAAACTGGTCATCTGTCAACTGCAAAGTGAAAATTTGGAAACGTTTGCTCCAGAGGATATTGTGTCCATTTATAGAATTCTGCAGGCATGTCCTGAAGAGGCAGACAAACACCAGACGTTTTTAAACACAGTAAACAACTTCTCCATTTCAATAGTTCCCTACCTGAGCCCTAAATCCATTAGCCATGTTCTCACCGCCTTAGTGGCCCTGGACCAGACTCATGCACGCCCACTGCTTACAAAGTTGGGCAAGTACGTCGTGAGATACATTCCCCGCTTTACGAATGAAGAGCTCAGGAAGGTCTTGGAGGCGTTCGTTTATTTCGGGCACAGTGACAGGTTTTTCACAGAGGCCTTAGAGCAACACGTGGCCGCCCTGTGCTTCTCCCTGGACCCCGCCGTGGCCAGCTCCGTAATGGGGTACTGCAATAGGAAGCGCATTCTTTCCAAGCCCATCTTCGACGTAGTCGCAGAGATCGTTGTTTGCCAGTTGGAAAAACTTTCCCCTAGTCAGATTTTCGAATTAATCGAGCCGTTTGGAAAGCTCAATTACGCACCACCAAATGCCCCTGCCCTGTTCAGGAAGGTAGAAAATGTGCTCTTTGCTCACTTCCATCACTTTCCGCCAAAAATGCTACTGAGGCTTCTTCACTCGTGTGCGATGATCGAACGCCACCCCGTCAACTTCATGTCAAAAATATTCAGCCCCTTTTTCCTTCAACGGCTGCAAGGTGAGGCGGTTAAGAAATTAACTTTAATAACGGGGGTGTGCTTGGACACTTTGTTTACACTGACTCATAGCTCTAGTGTCATTTAAGACTGCTCGCTTCAGGAGTAACTGGGTTGTTTTATGATCATAATCCCTCATTTTGCTTGCCAACATTCTAACTCAACAGTTTTTAATTTTTTTTTTTTTTCAGGTCAAGAGTCATATTTGGACAGATTGAGCCTGGCACAACTGACTCAGCTTTTCCTAACCTCTGTCCTAGAGTGTCCGTTCTATAAGGTGAGAATAGAGACATAAGTGGCATGGCTCTATGTCCCCAGAGTGTTCATCTTTTGTGCTCTCTGACATCTTCAGTTTCCTTTGCTGTTGGTCCCAAACAGCAGAATTTCCTCTTAGGCTGGACTGTTCCCGACACCTTGTGGCTCCCCATCCCCTTTCCTCTTCCTTGTCCCAGAAGATGGGCTTCTGGCCATGTAGTTCCTTAGACCTCATCAGACACGAGAGGTTCACTACTCCAGATTTCCCAGCAGGCTCTCGCACTTCACGTCACTACTGTGTTACTCTGGACTGGACAGAGGCGGAGTTACTGCTGAGTGTCTCCTTAGCCATGCCCAACGTGTTGCTCTAGTTCAGCTGGCGCTTGCCTTTTCCACATGGCCTGTTCTCATGACTCACAAAGCTTGTGTCGAACTAGAAATGGCATCCCCAGGCCTGGCTCCCACAACGGCTGCTCTGTGCTCACACAGCCGAGAGTGTCTGATTTGGAAAGTAACGTCCATGAATAAACGACAGGACTCTAGTCTTTACAGAGTCTTTTTGTCTGTCTACCCCTACATTCCTGAAAGCGTAGTGTGAACAGCAGCTTCTCTGCCCAGATTTAGGTAAACAGTGTGCACGCCCTGTGTGCTGCTTTCCTATTTGAAGCCACAGGGCTGACAAAGGAGGCGCAATTTGTTTCTGTCCAGCATGTGGTGGCCATTCTTGAGTCCCAGATAAAGAGCCTAGGCCATGGCTTTGAATTCCATTGCATTGTTCTGACTTTCCACTCAAAGCGTTTCAGGTTTTTGCTGGTTTGTCTCTGTTATCACTGCTGTAATAAACATTCTCACATGTTTTATCATCCTAGAGTCTTTTTTAAAGACTTGTGAACTGGATTCTTAAACAGGGGTGGGTTGAGGTGGGGGGCTCCTGAATGAAGTTTGGATGGAAGCGGGCATTCCCTCCTAGCAGGGATACACATCATCTGTGCACAACAGTAGGTGAAGGGGACAGCCATGACTTTCATGCCTCAGCTGCAGCAACCTTTAAAACTTTGTCATTTCTCTCCTGAGAGGGTCTGTCCTTTGAAACCTTGTCATTTCTCTCTTGAGAGGGTCTGTCCTTTGAAACCTTGTCATTTCTCTCCTGAGAGGGTCTGCCCTGCCATGTGTTCAAATTGCATTTGAATGAGCAATAATGGCCTTGAGCATGCTTCCAAATGTTAATTTAGATTTCCTGCAAGTTGTCTTTCTACAGCTTTAACTCAGTGAGAGACAAGGGTTAACAGTTATAACTATTGTACATGTTTTCTTTTTTTCTTTAATTTTTATTATCTTTTAAAGCAGTATTGATGATTTTGCTATGCAGAAGTTTTAAAAACTTTTGTAGACAGATCTCTGTAACTTGACTTTCCTATCTCAGTAATATCTCTGTTCTGCCACACATTTGACTCAGCTTTTAAAATGACTTTTCTGATCTTAACACACTTACAATTTAGGGATTTGTATGTGCACTTTAATTTTAAAAATTATGTTATTTGTGTTGGAATCTGCATATTTGGCCACTGCACAGTATGTGTCAACATGCTTGTCTCAGAATCTCCTGTTTGTGTGTGTGTGTGTGCGCGTGTGTGGTGAGTACATTGAAGAGGGTGCACAGGATGCCTGGGTTAACTGTCATCCTTACTGCATGCTTAACTCAGTCTCCTGTGTGTGTGTGTGTGCGCGCGCGCGCGCGCGTGTGCGCGTGTGCGTGTGTGTAGTGAGTGCATTGAAGAGGGTGCACAGGATACATGGGTTAACCAGTCATCTTAACTAGCTGGGACTTGTATTCTGCTGTGGGTAGTAAAGGTTATCTTGTTTTCCAGATGACTGGCCAGCTTGTTAACTCCTTTGTTTTGTCCCACTCCCTTTTCTTTAGAAATTGAAATGTCACTTTTACCACATTCTCCACTTATCATGGTTAGTTTTTATGAGTTTGACACAACCTGGGAAGAGGCACCCTCAGCTGAGGAACTGCCTCAATATGATTGGCCATATCTGCGCTACATTCTCTTGATGATAGATTTGGGAGGGGTGGCCCACTGTAGTAGGCAGGGCTGTATAAGAAAGCTAGCTGAACAGGAGCCAGCTAGTAAGCATTCCTTGGTGCTTTTTGATTCCGTTCCTGCTTGAGCTTTCTGCCCTGACTTCTCTTAATAATGGGCTGGGACCTAGAAGTATAAATATAAACTCAGATAAACCCTTTCCTCTCCATGCTTTTGGTCATGATGTTTATCAGAGCAAAAGAAAAGCAAACTAGAGCACCACTGTTGAAAGCTTCATTTGAGAGCCAAGTGCTGGTGGCTGAGCACATCTATAGTGTCAGCACTCAGGAAGGAGAGGCAGGCAGATCTGTCGAGGCCAGGACAGTCAGCTACACTGAGAAACCCTTGTTCAAAAACCAAAAACTGTAGTTGAGAGTGATTATGACCTTTGAGCATTCCAAAGTGCTTTTAACCTGAGTGCTCCCGTGTATGTTTTACTCACTTAAAAAATGTAAGCTATAGCAGCCATGTTGTGTATTGTCGTTTTGAGAAAATGATGTGCCCATGTCTTAGAAACATACCATGTATATAAAGTAATTTTGGGTCAGTCTTTTATCCCAGTAGCCTTCAACTCACTCTGTGGCCTTACATCTGAATTTCCTTTTTTATGTTTACATGTATGAATTTTAGGGCCCCAAACTTCTTCCTAAATATCAAGTGAAGTCATTCCTCACTCCGTGCTGCTCCCTAGAGACGCCCATGGATCTCCATCTTTATAAGTCTGTGGTGATTGGACTGATTGATCTTTTAGGATCAAGATTGTATTTTGCTTCAAAGGTGTTGACACCCTATTATTACACCATAGGTAAGTAGTTAGGGGGCTTGTTTTGTCAGAAGCTTCCTACTATTAGTAGCCAGACATCTGTGAGATGCAGGGCAGAACTTTCCCACACCTGGAGATGAGCAGGAGAGGTCAGCAGCATTGCCGTAGAGCCAGGACTCCGAGTTTGAGCTTCACACATTAGCCACATAGTAGCAGGTTGTCCTGGGCAGAGCACCTTAACCTTTTTCTGCTCGATCCCTCATCTGCTGAATGAGAGAAGGAACAGTGACCTCCCAAGACTGATGGAGTCAGTAGAGTAGTAAGTGTTCAGTGACATCCTGGCTGCTATGTAATCCAGGCCTGTGTTCTCTGTGGCACCATCAGCGTACGGAGCTATTTAAGTACATGTTTGAAGAGTTTTAAATTGAGTTCCTCGTCACACTGGTGCTCTAGCCACACCTCAGGTAGACACATTCAGCTCATTAGATGATTAAATTAGATGGCCCTCATCTGCTACAGAGTCCTGTTGTACAGCACTTGTGAAGGAGGCCATTTCTTCCCATTAGTCTCTGCCCTAACTTCTCCAGATTGTTGAGTTAAAGAGAATAATCACAAAAGATGAGTTTATGACACATCTCACTTTTCTCTTTGACAGGGCTCTTTTTACAAAGTGGATGGTAGTGTCTGGGAGGGAAGGAAGCACATGTGGCATGCTCATGAGCCTCATTTCACATGTAGGGTGCTCTCTTTACATGCTATATTGGTTGATTTTGTGTGTTAGCATGACATAAGCTAGAATCATCAGAGAAGAGCCTCCGTTGAGGAAATGCCTCCATGAGATCCAGAATTTTCTCAATTAGAGATGAAAGGTTGAAGGGTCCATTGTGGGTGGTGCCATCCCTGGGCTGGCACTCTTGGGTTCTATAAGAAAGCAGGCTGAGCAAGCCAGTAAGCAGCACCCCTCCATGGCCTCTGCATCAGCCCCTACCTTCAAGTTCCTGCCACGTTTAAATTCCATGTTTGACTTCCTTGGGTGATGAATGTGGAAGTGTTAGCTGAATAAACCCTTTCCTCTCCAACTTCCTTTTTTGGTCATGGTGTTTTATTACACCAATAAAAACACTGACTAAGACACATGGGAAGAGAGCAGACCTGTGAGCAGGGGTCAGGTCTGCAACTGCCTTGGTGTCAGCTTAACTTTGAGGGTTTTCTTTACTCTGTATTGAAGGATTCAGGTCCCTTCCTTGTTGTACAAGGAAGCAGAAAGAGTACATGTTCTTGGCAGTCTGTTGATTGCTTGAAACACTACTGTTTCAGAGTAATTGAGACTTTTAGTTCAAAGATGGTCTGTAGGGCCAATTAAATAACCGTTCTCATCGTTGGTTGTGGCCATTACTTTGCAGCCTCGGCCCTCTGATAAAGGCAATATGGAAGAAATGAACCAACACAAGGAACACAGGAAGATAGTGTTGTTGAGGGATTTTTCCTTTCTTTTGCCAGATGTTGAAGTTAAATTAGATGAAGATGGATTTGTATTGCCATGTACAGTGGATGAGGATATCCACAAAAGGTAAAGAAAGTTGTGGGTTTAAAGCTAAAGACTTAAGCTGGCAAGCGGATACTTTTCTTATGATAGACAAGCATGATTCTGGAACTTAAAATACTGAGCTTCATGGAGACTGGAGCAGCAAGCACAGAGCCTGCATGGGTCTGCAGCAGGTCTCTGCATATATGTTAGGGCTCCTAGCTCTGCATCAGGCCCCCTATATATATATTATAGCTTTTAGCTCTGCACTAGGTCTCTGCATGTACATTACAGCTTTTAGCTTAGTATTTTTGTGGGATTCCCAAGTGTGAGAGCAAGTTGGTCTCTGGCTCTCTTGCCTGCTCTTGGGACTCTTTTCCTCCTGTTGCGTTACTGTGTCCAACTTTGATAGGCTTCATTGTATTTTGCCATGTTTGGTTTGTATTTCTTAGAAGCCTGTTCTTTTCTAATGAGACAGAAAGGTAGTAGATCTGGAAGAGAGGAGAGGTGGAGAGGACCTGGAAGAAGTGGGGGGAGGGGAAGCCATCAGGAGGACTGTTTATGAGAAAGGAATCTATTTTCAGTAAAAGGGAAAACAAGTGAAAATAAATGCTGAACATACCAGTTTTGGAAAAATCCTTTCATTTAGTAAGCAATAATAGGTTTAAATGTTTTTTCAACAAACTAAAGGGCAATCTACTCATGATTCATTTACAAATAACAGTGACACATAGGGCTAGGCGGATCATTTCTGACAAGTAAGGCATACTTTGAATTGTTTCATAAATGACAGTTACCTTTGCTTTCTCAGGGTGGCACTGTGTATTGATGGGCCACAGCGATTTTGCTTGGACAGTAAACACTTACTTGGGAAAGAGGCCATTAAACAAAGACACCTGCGGTTACTTGGTTACCAGGTTGTTCAGGTATAGTATCACCTGTCTCTGTTTGTTTTTTTTTTTTCCTTCACAAAGCAGTGTCCATTACCAGAATTTGCCTTTTCAGTTATGTACACAAACACACAGTACAACTCTCAAGACTACTGGAGTGAACTGCATGCAGCCCATGAGCAGAAGAGAGGTAGAGCCAGATGAGTGTGTGTCGGGCTTGCCTAGCATGGTCCATCGGTGACGGCCTTCCTGTTGTCTGTCAGTCTTTTAGGAACGCCCGTTGTTATACTTTTGCATTGCTTGCTTAAGTTCTGTTCTGTTGATTCCATGTACAAGAAAAGGCCCAAGCTGGGTATTGATTGCATCTCTAATCTAAGCAAAGGTGGGGTTAGCTCCCAAACCCTCCCTGACATTGTCATGGATTGCTCATGGATTTTATAGGTCCAGCCTCTATTTTAATTTACTTAAACAGTAAGTGGCATGACACTCCAGCAGACCACGAATGTTCAGTCTCGTTTATATCTTAGGACTTTGTAGATTCGATTTAAATTGGTTGACTCACATTTTGTAGTTAGGATTTTCAAAGCTTGGTGTTTTCACCTATTTTCTTATCAACATGCTTAACTCTGCCTTCAGAATTACTGTTACCGGAATAGCTTTTGCTTCAGTTTCTGTCTGATTTAATGGGTACATTTAGCAAGGTGACTCCAGAGTCTTCAACTACCCTTAGTCTTTCTAATATGTTTTCTTTTTTCTTTTTCTTTTATTAAAATGTAGAATAGAGTTTATTCAGGGCATGGGGAGGGGAGTTAAGAGAGTGTAGAGGCAGAGAGAAGGAGAGAGTAGATAAGTGGGGGCCAGCCATGGCCACGTGGAGAGAGGGCAAAGGGTATGGGGAGAGGGGGAGCAAGGGGGTGAGTGAGAGGGTAAGAGCAACATTATGTTTTCAATAGGGATTCTGTAAGGTCTGCTGGGGGTTGTAGTAAACATGGATACATACTTCCAGTTCTCTTTAGTACTTACTAACTTCTCTCTAGCTTCCATGGTGTCCTGCTCATTCTCATACTAATTTTCTAAGAGTTAGCCATGTAGTGTGTACTCAGACATCATTGCTTCTTTATGGCTCACAGCCTAAATGAGAGACTTCCTTGTTAGTACCCAGGGCCTTGCATTATCCATTCTGCCCACATAGACCCCTTAGGCACATGGCCTGCTCAGGACCATGCATCACCCAATCTGCACACATTTAAAATGTGTCTGCAGACCCTGCCTACACATGCTCAGCCACCTAGCCTATGCTTTCAGCTCTGGTCCCTTCCCATCCCTTCTAACTCCCTCTTTCCCCATCCCTGTCTGTTCTCTTCCCCTGCCCCCTCCCTCTCCACTAATCCCATCTCAAGCCCCCATTTCTCTCCACTTTCTCCCTCTGTCCTTGGTGTTTCCATAGCTGGGGCTGCCTCTGGCTGTATGTAAACTCCAGTGGTTCATCGGCCTCCAGGTCAGGTTACTTCTCAGGCTCCCCTCAGTACTTAAACTATGTGTATACTTAGCCTTCACATCTTCTCTCAGCTGCCCTTCTGGGCCAGCATCGCTCTAGGTGCTGGGATTCCTAAGCGCAGACCTCAGGTATGACCTTTGCCCTTCCTCTGGTGGCAGAGGATGTAAGAACCAAGGTCGAGGGACAGCAGAGTCACCAGGAGTTGTAATGGTGGTTTTCCTTCCACAGGTTCCCTATTATGAGCTGGAGCTGCTTACGTCAAGACTTGAGTTGGTGGACTATTTACAAAGGAAGCTGTTTTCTCAAAGCTCCACTGTGCCCTGGTGACAGAGGAAGCTGGCTTCGGGATTCACAGTGAAAAAGATGATGTTTGTAAGAGAGACAGTTTAATCCGTGAAATAGCCACTCTGTGGAAATTATGTTTACAGACTTGGGATCTGAAAAGGGTCTGCAGTTTTTCTTATACCATGTATATGTGTATTGGTGGTAAATTTGAAATTAATACTATTAATACTAGTATCTTAGATGCCTTCACTGTATCAAGCAGGATCATTCAAGTGCAATAAAGCAACGTAACAATTAAATGTAATTAAATGTTATTGTCCATCTTGTTTTAGGAGTTATCTGCTAATAAAAATACATGTATTAGAGGTGTGTGTTTTTGTTTCTAATAAGGGTAAGGAAGAAATTGTTCACTTCCTATTTTGGTGGAAATGATATTTGGTAAGAATGGTGGAAGCAGGAAAGCAGAGCTGATTAGGTTGGGGCTGGGGGTGCTTGGACGGAGAATGGGAGGGAGGGAGGGAACTAGAGAGGGAGGGAGCTGCATTGATCCTGCACATTGGTGGCCCGATTTGTGTCCCTCTAGGGACAGGTATGAGGCAAGCTAGAAAGCTGGGCTTGTGACCTCACACAGAGACAGTGTGCAGCTTACCATTCTCCACTTTGCTGAGCACTCAATGTCATACTCTCGTGTCTCTTGTGCTTTCTGTTTTAGGCAGGGCCAAGTACGCTGCTCTGGCATGGTCTTGAGAGGCAACAGCATAGTAAGAGTTGTTCAAGAATCCTGATGCCTGGGTTCATTTCCACTTCCTCACTTGTTGGTTGTGGACTTGTGCTTCAGTGTCTGAAGAAAAGACCCATGGTAGTGGGCATCCCTCTGGCCTGTGGGTTCTGAGCCATTCATGAGATGCCTCTGTGGCCCGTACAATCTGAGCTATGAGGCCATCCTTCTGGTCTGCGGGATCTGAGCCGCATGGGACACTGATGGAGAGAATAGCCTCAGTTGACAGTTACCTGGGAAGAGGGAACTTGAGTTGCCCAGGTCAGACTTGCCTGTGGGAGTATTTTGATGCAGAAGGGCCCAGTCCTCTGGGCAGTGATATTCCATTCCTGCACCTTATAGAAAAGCTAGCTAAGC
>JADRCD010218870.1:0-28744 GCA_019843815.1 Montemys delectorum
GAAAGACCTTGGAGATCTTCCTTCCCTACCAACCATGTGACCATGTGAAGACATAATGTAAAGATGACCCTTATGACACTGGCCCCCAGAGACCAGACATGGAAGCTTCTAATGCCTTGCTCCTACACATTCAGACTTCAAAACTCTAAGGAATAAGTTCCTTGAATATTTTTAGGAATATTTTAGTTTTAATTGTGGGTGTGCAGGTGCATCTGTGGGTATATGCATGTGCCTACAGATGTTAACAGAAGCTAAAAGAGGGAGTCAGATTCCCCCAGAGCTGGAAATTACAGATACTTGTTAACCATCTAAGGTGAGTACTGGGAAAGGAACTCTGGTCTCCTGCAAGAGCATTATGGGTCCCTAAGTGCTGAACACTCTCCTTTAGCCTTTTCTGTTTTGTTTGGTTGCTTGGTTGCTTGGTTGCTTGCTTTAACCCAGTCTGTAGTATCCTATTATAGCACTCCAAATGGATCAAGACAAATACACATATAGAAACGTGAGAGGCAGTACATAGCCAGCCTGCATCCTTCTGCTGCCTGCCCACTCTGCTCTCAATACTCCACTAGGGTACCCAGCATTCTGACTTTTAATAGCACAGGTTAGTTTGTCTCTTTTGTGGCTTATGTAAATGGAGCCATTCAAAGTGTCCTCTTTTTGTGTCTGCCTGATGCTCTCTCTTTTGAAATCCTATAACAGATCGATAGCCAGCACTGAGCAAATAGGCCATGCCTGGTACTTTTCTAAGCACTCCATGCTTGTTACATTGAACCCCATGCATTAACTATGGATCAGATGCGGGTGTTTTAATTTTTCCTTTGAAGTAACAGTACAGTTTGCATCAGGATGCCGTACATACAGCAGAGCCTGCATTTGGCTCTAAACAATGAACTGCCTTTGTCAATTCATTGGCCAGTCATACACAGCTCCTTTTTCCTCATCCATTTTTTATATTTCCTTCTTAAATACATAATTTATTAATACTAGGAGACCCCCACAAACTGCAATTGCAAAAAGAGCTCTCTATCCCATCTTTTTGTTTAAGATTGGTAACAAGGTTTTAATAAACATGTTAAGACTTTCTGAGGACCATGAGCAGATAGTCTCCAAATCACCACTGTAGACTAAGCACTTGAGACCAGTGCTATGCTATGGGGCCATAGTAGTGTCTTCATAAATCAAGATCGGAGTCTCTTCAGGGTGGGAAGGACAGTGGGGATTTAACACCCAGTTCATTCATTTCCTTTCCCGGAAATGATGAGCTATGCAGGGGGATATAAATCACCCCCACTCCCAATTACATTACAGTTCTGAGGTTTAAGCTCGACTCTGCCCAGGATGCTAATATTAGAGTCCTGGCTGCAGCCCTTCCCCTTGAGGGCAGCTTTTGATGGCATTCACGGAACAGAGAAATTCTGCTTCTATTACTGCAGAGTCTGTACCCTCTCCTTAAGTTAGTTCCCAGCACAATGCACCCCATCTTCTTCTACCAATGACTCTGGGGGAACTGATGAAGAGGGATTGGGTGACCCTTGTAAGATCCTGCTTCAGCCTCCCTTGTATTTAAGTTACCACCCTACCCTCTGCTTTTGTCTCAAGCTGTGTCCAACCTCATTTAACTTATTACATGCCCCCCCCATTTTCTCCTTATTAAACTGCTACTACTCTCTCTCTTGTGAAACCAAATCCATTAACAAGCAAACCTATCTGAAATATAAACAATGAAGCCACTGGGAGATCTGAGCTCTGTTCTCCATTACTAAACACATAGGTCAGTTCTGTCCTGGAAAGATTTGAACTCAAGCCACACTGCAAAATGGCCTTGGGCCTTAACACATGGTTGGTGGGTTTGTAAATAAAAGAGAAACAAAGGCTGGGCCTTGGGATTGTTTTTTCTGTGCTAGGAATGAAGGTAATCTTACAAGTTCCATGGGGCAGGAAGTACTTGCAGCTGCGCCATGCTCAGGAGAGAGTCTGCCTGTGGATATGGAGGTTGCAACTGAATCAAAAGGGGGCCATAGTGCAACTCCCAATTCTTGAGTCAGGTATGATTCACACAAAAGGGAAATGAGAGAATGGTCTGAGATGACTACAGGTACCCCGAATATGAACAGACATGGGTTTCCTAGCTGAAGGTCACTTTCTAGAAGGATATTCTACACTTATGATCAGTTTCTACATGTATGACCAGCCTCACAACTCTGAGTCCTGTAAATGTAGACCAATCATTTAAAAAAAAATGTATATAGGTTTCAGTGCAATTAGGTCTTGTGCAATATCTGACCTATGTTTATGCTAAAATGATTCTTCATTTGAAATTCAAATTCAACTGGGAGCCTTGTGTCATTTTTTGAAACCCAGTTCATTCCCACTGAACTCATTTTTTATAACATGTTGTTTTCTGGATGATCATTCCTAAAGAGATAAAAGGGTTGTTTTTCTGGGCGTACATGAACCTTGGCTCTTTCTAGATCATCTATGAAAGACAAATCTTCTTATTTGTTCACCAGCTTCTCCATCAAAATAAAGGGTGAGACACTGCTGAAGTACCCACAGTACTTACAGGCAAAACTGTCATCTAAATGGCACTTCCGGACTGTTGAGTACTTTTTATACTGAAAGTTGTTTTTTTTTCCCTGAGAAAGTATCAACTTGAGGGAAGTTTCTAGTGCCAAGCTGGGCATTTATCCCGTGGCATAGACTTCCCTGTTGTATAACTAGTATTGATAAAGATCTGGGTGGGACATGTTTCCTGTTTGGATTGCTACTTCTCATACTTGGCTCAGGAATCAAGAGCAGTTTGATAAGCTGGCATAAACTCCTGAATTATTAGTATTAACACAAAGGGCATTAGATTCTGGATTTGAGTCTAAACAATAAACTACCCCTGTCGACTCATTGGCAAATGGGAAGAAACACATGCATGCATTGAAGGAATAGTTAGTTCTTTAGTTTAGTGTAAGATCAGTGTATTTGTCTTTTATTGATAGATATAGGTAGGTTTTTTTTTAAACTAAGAACTTTAAAACAACCTTGCCAAATAATTTCTGTTAAGAGTTGCGTAATAAAATAGTTCTGAACTCTTTCCTGCAAATCTTTGTGGCAAATGATTGGAGCTCAAAACCTGTGTGCTATTGGATTTATGAGATATGGGTACCATCCAGCTTGAATTTGGTTTTGTATGGAATGGTCAAAGAAGAAAGCTGGAAGAGCCAAGTAGGAAACCAGCTGAGAAAACTCAATTCGCAAGCGCCTTGGTTTTCAGGCCTGAACTCGAGTCAATGTCAAGGCTAGCGACAACAGAAGGAGATTGCTCTCAGAAGTTCTGTATTAGTTTGCTCCTCTGTTGTTGTAATAGAACACTCTGACCAATATCGACTCGGAGAAGAACAGGTTTATTGACTTCGAGTTAGAGTCCATCATGGAGGGGAGCCAAGCGAGAACCTGGAGGCAGGTCTAAAGCAGTGGCCATGGGGGATGCCACATACTAGCTCAATTCCCCTGCCATACTAACTCGATTCCCCTGCCTTTTCAGGCTTGCTTGCTTATAAAGCAGAGGTTCACCTGCTGAAGGATGGCACGATCCACAGTGGGTTGGGCTGCTTACATGAATTAACAATTAAGAAAATGTCTACAGACATGCCCCTAGGCCAATCTTATGGAGACAGTTCTTCGATTGAGATTCTCTCCTCTCGGGTGGCTCTAGATTAGCAGTTCTCAACCTATGGTTGTAGCCTCTTTTTGAGATCCAGTGACCTCACAGGGTTTGCATTATCAGGTGTCCTACATTTCAGATATTTACATTACAATTCATAACAGTAGCAAAAGCACGGTTCTGAAGTAGCAACGAAAATAATGTTATGGTTGGGGGGTGGGGTTCACCACAACATGAGGAACTGTGTTAAAGGGTCCTGACATTAGGATGGTTGAGAACTCGTGTCCTGTACTGGTCACAAAGATATCAAGGACCGTTTCTATAAACACTCGCAATAGTTTTTAAGCTGTTTCCTTTCTTGGATGCTTTATTTTCGTTGGCCAGGTGGGGAGGACTTTTAAATGGAGTCACTTTCTCTTTGAGTCACACATTCCAGAAGCACAAAGCACCTGTACAGAGCTATTAGACTGTTTACTCAGAGTTCTATTCTGAACCCTGGGAGGAACTAGTACCCGGTAAATATGTGTAAGGTGTTGTCCAAGTACTCAGTATTGAACCAGTGACCATGGAGATTGCCTGCTCACCCTTCTTATGTTATCCCTGGACCCAAGAACCAAAGACATATGACCCATCCATAGTCATGTCTACATCACTACTTGGAAATTATTTTGTAGCAATGATAATATCTGTGTGATTTGTAGAGTATGTTCTTATTAAACACATCTGGAGTTTGTGTGTGTGTGTGTGTGTGTGTGTGTGTGTGTGTGACATGATTAGCCATGACCTTACTGTGTACAGCTGGCCTGGAACTCATTATGTAGACCAGGCTTGTATCAAACTTGCAAGAATAGATATCTTACCTCTGCTGTCTGGGTGCTTGGCTTACAGGTTCTAGAATCAATGCTTTTTCTGCTCTGTAATTAATATTCTTTACTAGGAGAAGCCCTTGACCAGTACAGTTGGAATAAATGCCTCCAGGTTTCAGGGCCTTAGTGACTGTCAACCCCATCTTCCTAAGTTGGGGTACTCTGACTCAGGTCTTCTATGTTGTTCCTTAGCTCTCTGACTCTATTAGACTTAGCTGCCCATCATAACTTAGCTATTCTTAACTCTCCACCAGCCCTCCTTTCTTCCTTTGTCTTTGACACTTTTATCTTTTCTTTTTTGGTGCTAGGGAATCAAGGCCTTTCCAACTCACTTTACCACTGAGCTACAATATGCATCTTTAAATAGCTTATGAAAATCCCAATTACAAAAAAAAAAAATCAAGAGTTTGTAAAGAGAGAAAATATATAGTGTCTAAGAGCAATAATTACATGTTAGTATTGAAATATAGCACCAAGTTTACTTTGTTTTTTTCCTGTCACCATGGAAAGCCTGGGCTTTTATCCTTCTGGTGACCAGAAGTAGACTGAGGTGATAGAGAAGCAGCCTGCTGACTGGAGATGAGAATGGTCCCCCCTCAACACAACTCCCATTTGGCATTCGTTTCTGGCAGAAATGCAAGAGCCTATATGGAAAGGGCACTGAGCCACACAAGCAATAGCTTCTCCAGCAGCTATTTTTCCAGCGATATAAAAACACCCAAGTTCCTTTGTAAATCCTACCTCAGAGAAGACATGAAAAGGGATATGGAAGCAGTGAATGCAGTCCTACAGAGAGTTTAGCTTCCTGGGGGTCTGCTTAATGCAGGAATGGAGCTCCGGAGAGGTGAGAGGATTAACTGATCAATGGTTCTTTTAGATTAGCCCTCTCAGATATCAGTGGTCTCCACAAGCCTTAGATGAGATAATACGGTATTTTCAATATTGAGCTCTGCAGAGCCTGAAAGGACTGGGGTGTGAGAGAGATAACTCAACTCCAACCTTACACAGCCTGGACTGAGTGAGTCTGCTATTGTCTCTGTTCAAAGCCTGGTCTCTCAGGGAGTCCTGAGGTAGCCTGAGACGATGGCTGTGCTCAACAAAACTTCAAAGGGACACCCGGGTGAGTACAGGCAGCTTATTTAAGAGGCATAGAGAAACAACAGCCGTGGAGAAAAGATGTGTCCGTGTAGGAATGAGGAGCATTAAACCACAGTGAGGCAAGTTAGCATGAGCAACTTTAGCATACAGGGTACCATATGTCACCGTTACCTTCCTCTCCTATGCTCACTCACTATGACATTTGGGGGAATGAACACAAGTCATTATGTGAACAACAAAAATGATGTAGAGAGCACAGATTCTCTCACCTGAGGAGGAATTGGATGTTCGATGGAACACCAAGCATCTAGAGAGACATTCGTTCCAGCTCTCTTGGTTGGGAGTTAACCCCAGAAAAGGGTATTAACTCCATAGTACTTTCTACAGTAGATTCACATGTGCATGGAGTATATGTCACAGAGTTAAATATGACCATTTGTCTATGACTACCTTACTCTCAGAACATTCTAGGATTTTTTCTAGATACCACTGGCACTTGCAAGGCTTAGAATGAGATTTTGGGCCAGTACTCTCTTGGTTTCTGGGGTAGAAACCTAAGATGGAGCATGCTCTGGGTGAGTAGTCTCCTGTGGTTCTGGGGAAAGCCCTCAGGCACAAAGCTGCACCTTTGTAGTGGAGGAATTGTCTGGGCCACAGTAAGATGAAATCAGATGGAGTCTGAGGAATGAGCCTGACCAAGACTCTGTGTGGGGGTTAATGTAGTCAACTTGATAGGCTCCAGAATCACTGAGAAGACAAACTTCTGGGCATGCCTATGAGTGGTCCTCATCATTAGGTTAACTGAAGTGGAAAGAACAACCCTAAATGTGGGTGGCACCACTCTATGTGCTGGGGACTCAGACTCAAAAAAAAACAAAACAAAACAAAACAAAAAAACAAAACAAAACGCCTCATGCTCCTGCCTCAATGCCTGTCTGCTCATAAACGACAATCATCTCTGAACTGCGGGCTAAGATAGACTTGGTCCTTCCTAAAGTTGCTTTTGTCAGGGAGTTGGTCACAGAAGCCAGAAAGCCCCGATTCATAGTCCACCCCAACACTTTCTCTTCTGCTGGAAGATGCATCAGAAACCAGGAGTCAGTATGAGTGAGCTCTGGCCTGGCTGTTGAACTTCAGAGGATGTTCAGGCATAGCAGTTTGCCTGCATCCGTTCTCTTACCTTAAGTATAAAATCACTATGGAGCATCTGGGGACCCTCCACTCTTGCTATTCCTCCTTAGTTTTGATTTTGGTTTTCTGTTTGTTTTTACAAAAGTGAAAGGTCACCTCAAGATTTGTACTGCCTGTGACTAGCATCATCTAGTGAAGAAAGCCCAGTGTTCCCTTTCTTCTGAAGTTTAACCATGATATGTGTGTGTATGTGTGTGTGCGTGTGTGTGTGTGTGCGTGTGTGTGTGTGAACATGGTTCTGCATCTGCAGAAGTTGTATGGGCCCTATACAAATAAATACATTTCACTAAAAAATATAAATCAATACATTGACCCGTGGGTCCCTAACTTGTTATATGTTGTACCCCACTTTCCCGATGCCATTGCTGTAAGGCGCTGTGAATAGCACGAGTGATTCCTTGTGTTTTATGGGGTTAAAAGTCAGCTATCAAATTTAGAGATGAAGATATCTGAATGAACCGTACGTTGTTGCTTAAATGTGTCGCTTTGCTGAGCTAAGGAAATATCTCCATCAAGGAAGTGCTTTGTAAGCATAAGAAACTGAGTTTAATCCCCAAAGCCCATGGGGGGGGGGGGGAAAGCTAGTGTAATAGTGTACACCTGAAGGTACACAAGAAAGTACAAAGAAAGGCTGACAGGTGGTTCCCCGGAGATTGCTAGGGAACCAGCCTAGCATATCTGTGAGTAACAGGCCATTGAGGGTCCCTGTCTCAAAAGACACTGTTGCTGATGCCAAGAAGTACTTGCTGACAGGAGCCTGGTATAGCTGTCCTCTGACAGGCTCTGCAAGCACCTAACTAATACAGAAGCAGATACTCACAGACAACCATTGGACTGAGCCTGGGAACCCCAATGGAAGAGTTAGGAGAAGGATCAAAGGAGCTCAAGGGGACTGCTACCCCATAGGAAGAACAATAATATCAACTAACTGGACCCCCCAGAGCTCCCAGGGACTAAACCACCAAGCAAAGAGTATACACGGATGGATCCATGGCTTCAGCTCCATATGTAGCAGAGGACTACCTAATCTGACATCAATGGGGGGGGGGGGTTGGTCGGTCCTGTGGAGGCTTGATGCCCCAGCATAGGGGGATGCTAGAGCCGTGAGGCAGGAGTGGGTGAGTGGGGAGCACCCTCCTAGAGGCAAAGAGGAGAGGGATGGGATAGGGGGTTTGCAGTGGGGAGACTGGGAAGGGGTACAACATTCTAAATGTAAATAAATAAAATAACCAATAAAAACATAATATGATGGAAAAATAATAAAATATATCTATCTATAAAGAAAAAAAAAAAAAAACAAGGTTGAACGTATCCTAAGGAATGACACCAGGGATTCCCTCTGGCTTCCACACATATATGTTACACACATGCATGCATACTCACACATACACTAGACAGTATTGCCTTGAGCAAATTCCCCTCTCCTGTAATTTTAGGTTTTACACCTGTGGAATGGAGGTAGCATAACTGGCAGTCACCACACAGAGTCATTTGGAGACTGGAATGAGACAATGAACATTACCATACTTGCACAGAGCTGAATCTTAGCAGTTGTGATTATGGTCATTATAATTGCCACCATTATTTCTCCCGAGGGTTGGCTTATGGCTGGCTGCCTTCAGTTTGGTGTCTGGGCTGACACTTTCTTCTTTAATACTGAGTTTGCTTCAGGTGTAGTTGCCAAACAGAGCAAACTGAGTGCATCTTACCTCCTCACCTCGGGCCCCCAGTGCGTCTCTTAAGATGTTTGGAGAAAACTAATCAACAAGTCCATTTGTTTTCTCATTTTCTTTGGCTGGCATATACCATGGCCACTTGATTAGCAATCAGCCCTGAGTTGGCAGGCACACTCGGGCCCTGTTCTCCCTAATCAGAGATGTAGGAAGCAAATGCTCGTGTGGAGAGAGAACCCTTTTTTGAGCTCCTGTCCCATGACTCTTAATTGTTGTATTTCTCAAACCCAACCCAGCTGCAAGCTTTATCAGGGAAACATTTATTCAGATAACAAGCCTCCGGAATGAAAGAGGGATAATTATTTTTGCAAATGCCTTGGAATTGCTGTATGGTATAGCGCAGCTCATTCCCTAGTCTGGGAAGGTGCACATTTGGGCTGAAACGTTGCTTTGTAAATGGACAATTCGACAAGCATATGACTAGAAAGTTCTAGCAACTGGTTCCAGAAAACCATTTAGTGAAAACAAAGCATCAAAATAAGAAGCGGAATTATGATCAGAGTGCTCTGAAAGCTGCCCATGGTGCACAGAGTACCTGACTACCATTCATTCAGTCATTCACTCACCCATCCATTCATCTACCCATCCATCCATCCATGCATTTATTCATTCATCCATCCATCTACCCATCCATCCATTCATCCACTCACCCATCCATTCATCTATCCATCCATCCATCCATTCATTCATTCATCCATTCATTAATCCACCCATCCATTCTTTCTTTCATTCATTCACCCACTCATTTGTTTCCTAGCTAATGTTTTTGAGCTCCTGTTATATGCTTTGGTTTTTTTTTGTTTTGTTTTGTTTTGTTTTTAAAAAAACTGAGTGTTTTCAGTAAGAGAGAGCCAATGATAACCATCCTCTGGCTATTAGCTGTAGTTTCCTATCCTATCTATGAGCTCAGCATAGCTTTGGTCCGAAGAATTTCATGCCATGCCTGGAAGTGTGCAGAGCTGTGCATTAATGTTCTTGAGTGGTGGGGACCAATGATTACTCTAGCCCCAGGGTCATGTGTTCTGCCTACCTAGTCACCTCGCTTTGTCCTCTTCGTGTTCCACAGCCTGCATGTGGAAGACAGTTATTCCTCCCGTTTCTATGCGGAATTGTATGGCTGGTGTGTTTTGTGGCAATTCTAGAAAGCACCAGCTGCAGATTGAATGTTGAAGGTGACTGCTCCTGGCTGCCTGTGCCCAGCTTCCTGGTACCACCTTGCAGTTTCCCATCCTTCTTCTCATCTCCTACCCTTAACGTTCTACCCGGTGTGCCCGGTCTGCAGTGTTCCCGGAGTTTATGCACCATCCCGAGATCCAGCCTTGAGTGTGTATGCCCCACTCAAGAAGCTCTTCTGCTAGGACAGTTTGCTTCCCTCTCCAATGAAACTCCTTCTAGTGACAATTTGAGGATGTATTGATCTATTCTGAATGTCTTTGTCAGACTTGGGAATTTTAAGTCTCTCCTTTTCTGTCCCTGGCCTCTTATTTTCCTGTTTAATTAAAAAAAGAATCACTCTACATTTTAATGAAGGCCAAACCCTCACTTTATCATGGCCCTTCCTGGGTCCCACATAAGCAGTATTTTGCATACTCCAAGGTCATAAACTTTTTATGCTGGATTTTCTAAAAGCGTGATTTCTGGAGCTTTCATGGTTAATTCCCTCCCAAATTCATTTTGTGTAGAAACCAAGATTCAATCTTCGAGTTGTTCCAGAGCCACTGATGGAGGCCGCTTCCCTCCCTAGTGCCTCCCCACTCCCTGGATTTTGGTGACCACTTTAACCACATGGTCACATCCATGTTTTCTATTTTTTGCATCACTTTGTTTGACATTACAGTACTGGGATGGGGAGAGATTGAATCCATGGCCTTGTGTACTACCCCTGAGCTGTATTGCCCCACCTCTTCCAAATGAGACAGGGTGTGCCACTAAGATGCCCAGGCTGATCTTAAACTTAAAATCCTCCTGCCTCAAGTAGCTGACCTTATAGGATTGCTAGGCTCAGCTTATTTCTGTAAACCTTTCCATATTCCGGGCCTTCATCTTTTTGCTAATGCTAGGGTATAGATTTTAAAGATTGTTTTCCCTTTTGCATGAGCATTCCTTTATTCTTAAAATTGTTTTTTTACTAATTATGGTGACAGTGTGTGTGTGTGTGTGTGATGCCTGTGTGTGTGTGTGTGTGTGTGTGTGTGTGTGTATGTGTGTGTGAGATGTGGGTATGGTGTGTGTGTGTGATGTGGGTATGATGTATGGTATATGTGTGTGTATGTGTATGATGCCTGTATGGTGTATATATGTATATGGCGTGTGTGTGTGTGTGTGTGTGTGTGTGTGTGTGTGTGTGTATGGTATATAGTAGACTGGGAGGCAGAGAAGACAACTCTATTGAGTCCATTCTCATCTCCCACCATTACCTGAGCTCCAGGGATCTAACTCAGTTAGTGAGGCTTCCTCAGCAAGTCCGTTGAGCTGTTGAGCTAGCTCAGCCAGCTCTCAGGTCCTGCTGGGAAATGCTTCTATATTTGACACAGACTAGAATGTAAAACAGAGGCCTTAAGCTGAAGGAAAGGGGTCAGAAATGACTTTCCAACTAGAGTCAGCTGAGTGAAACTCTTCATAATTTGCCCTCTAGGGCCAACTCACTTTCTTGTGGCTCCTGATTTGAGTTCATATAAGTCATAGGCACTGATCTGGACTAAACTAGTTGCTGATATGGGGGAAACTCCCAGTAAAGGTGGAACAGGCATATTTAATGGATGTGAAACCAAAGCTCCAAGGGAATATGATGTTACCCAAGCTGGCAAGCTACAATTCTTGGATTCTAGACTAGAATTTAGGGTCTCAACAGACCCATCTTTTTCTAGGGAGCATGCTGGTCTAGGTGCCAGCAACTCAAGGTCACTGAGTGTTGCCTGGATTTAGCCTTAGTGCCGCTCACCTCCAGAACATGTGTTCCTCCTGTCTCCTCCATCGACTCTCTGAGAGAAAGCCAAGTCTATTTGTATGCTCAAATGAGAATACACTAATTGATTCTCTTTTTTTTAAAAAAAAAAAAAAACATAACTCTGCTCTAACATTATCAATATGTGTCGACAATAACTTATGGTGTGTGACTAATTACACTTGAATCATACATATTTAATTACAGTTTCGATTTGATAATTTAGCATTGACAATTATTGTTATTCCTTGCTTACCAATCTTCCATTCTTACGTTTCCATGGCCTTTGTTGAGAGCTCCTTCCTTGACCATGGAGAAGAAGCATGGGCATGCCTCCTTCTTTTTACATTTCACTATTACTTATTGCCTTGCTAGCATGCAAAGATATGCTAGCATGAATCTGATCCACTTAAAGGCTTATTTTTAACTATGTGTGTGCGTGTCTGTCAGTGTGGGAGTGTATGCACATGAGTGCAGTTGCCCACAAAGGCAAGAAGAGGGCATCAGATCCCCTCGAAATGGAGTAAGAGAGAGTTGTAAGCCAACTGCTGAGCCATTTCTCCTGCCCTATCAACCCCTTCTTATAATGTACACTTCCAGAATAGGCCTCTTGAAATTAATTTTGGAGAAATGTTTGAAGTGATTGTGAAGGGTTTGTCTTATGGTGTCTGGACCCAAGTAATCAATATTAGCAGTTTATGGGTCGGCATCAGAATGTGGAAGACAATAAAGGATCTCCAGATGAAGTCGACACTTCTCTTTGAGTCTCTCCCTAGTGGCTGCACTGTTGTAGGGCAAGAGATCGTCTAAAGCAACATCGAGGGTAACACCAGAAATGTCTACCGAGTCTATCAAACATTTTCTGAACACATATTATGTCTAAGACACCTTGGGCCACGGAGAAATCTAAGCTTGCGCTTGGGGAGCTATCAGTCAAGTTGTAATTTAGGTGTCTGCAGCCAATGACACAAGCTGGCTAGAACATCAGTATCTGGGTCCTTGGTGTAACCAAGGCCAAGTGCACGCATAATGAGCAAGGGGCCTCCGTGGAGAGATTTGGCTTCCCTCAGCCATCGAGTGATCCTGTGTTGTCTTGCATCTTCTCCAGCTGTCCACTTTAGCTGGGTCTGCTGGGTCTGCAGTCTGAGGAGGAAGGCGTTGCCTGCAGCATTGTCTTCTGCAGCATTCAGCCCTTCTTTCTCCAGTTCTGAAGGCACTTAAATCGCCTTCGTCAATTCAGACCCCTTGAGATTAAGTATTTAATTTCTCTTGATCTCCAGCCTTAGGAAATAACCCAATTCATTACTTAGCCATTATTTAATTCATTACTGCCATTAAAGATCAAGAGAATTGTCTTACTGGGGCTGAAAGTCTGCGACATGCCTTACCTCTCTTTATTGGGCACAGCAGAGAGGCTATGGAGAGCTCTAATTTGGAATACCACTTGCGGGATTTCCTTTTATGACATTGTCCAGCCCTGGGCCTCTGCTGGGTGACATGCAGGGATAGGGCTTAGATTGATGGAAAGAGGACCACCACTCCACATGTTCGCCAGGGTCCTGTGTGTCCACACTGTGCTTTCATAGACTCCTTGATGGGGTCATTGAACAGCACAGTGGCCAGGCTGTGTTTGAGAGGCAGCCCATGGGGAAGTGCTTTCCTCTCGACTGGGATGGGCATGGAAGTGGTTTCCCAGGGACTGCTGACAGTGTCTATAGATAACTTTTGTTATTGTACTGGATCACAGAAATAGGACAAAGGCCTTATTAACATCTAGTGGCCAGAGACCTGAGGGGCAGCTAACGTCCTACAGTGCAGAACAAAAACTCATAACATAAATGTCTGACCCCAGTCAACCCAGCTGACCTAAATGAGAAACCCTGCTTACCTGTCTATCACTGCCTACCTGTCTCTAACATATACAGGCTTTTTCATAGGGTTCGTGACATTGGATGGATGGATTAGTAAGGTAGGTTGTATTAGTGACCTTTCCCTAATTAAAAACTCAGCCAGAAGAAGCTTAAGGAAGGATTGATGTTTTGGCTTCTCATGCCCCAGGATTACAGTCCACAAAGGCAGGCAGGGAAGGCAGAGCATCAGAAACTTGAGGTAGCTGGTCACATGGCACAAAACCAGGAAGCAAGAGAGCAGACCCTGTGTGGGGTCAGGCTGTTAAATCTCATGACCCTTCCCAAGTTAGCCATTTCCTCCAGCAAGGCTCCACCTCCTGAAGGTTACAGGGCCTTCCAAAACAGCAGCACCAGCTGGGATCAGAAGTTCAGGTGTGTGAGTCTGTGGAGGATACTTCACATTCAAACCATGGTACAGAGAGACTTTAGGTAGCCGATGGATGGTCCTGTATAAGAAGCCATGATAGACTAGTCATCCCCATCACTGCCTCCAAATTCTTCTCATGGTGACAGTCTCTTAGCTTATGGCAAACCCAACTTGCATGTCAGCTCCCCTGTGAAGTTCTTACTTTCAGTCTTCTAATACTGGCAGCCTATTTCCCCAGTCTGTATATTTTCTTTCTCTGTCTCTATCTGTCTCTCTGTCTCTGTCTGTCTGTCTGTCTGTCTGTCTGTCTCTCTGTCTCTCTCTCTCTCTCTGTCTCTCTCTCTCTCTCTCTGTGTGTGTGTGTGTGTGTATGTATGTGTATGTGTGCGTGTGTGCGTGTGTGTGTGTCTTTTCCTTTCCTCCTCCTCTCACTAGTCCTTTGAGACCCTCATACAATTTAATTTAATTCTCCCAGATGTACCTCTCCTCTCTTCCATACCCATCCAGCCTTGTGTCCTATTTAATTTAATAATAGCAGTTCAATATCTACATCTGTACACTCTAGATATGCCAGTGTTAGATGTGGCGTATCTTGTTTACTGACTTTGACAGGGAAGAGAGTTCTGACCACCGTCAACTGACCACCGTCTAGAATCATCTATGAAGACTACCTCGGTGGATTATCTACACCATGTGGGCTTTTGGCCATTGCTGTGAAGGTCTGTCTTGACTGTTCATTGAGGTGGGAGGACTCATCCCACATATGGGCAGCACAGTTTTGTGGGCTGGGCCTTGGACTGTGTAAGTAGAGAAAGCTATCTGAGTAGCAAGTAGTAAGTGAAGACATATTCTCTCTCTCTCTCCCTCTCCCCCTTCCTCCATCTCTTCCTCCCTCTCACCTCTTTACTATGTATGTGATGTGATTACCTGATTGAGTTCCTGCCCTGACTTCTCTGAAATGATGCATCACGACTTGGAATTGTAAGTCAAAACTTTACCTCCCTTTTATTGTTTCTTGCCAGGATATAAGTCACAACAACCAAAATGACACAGAACAGTATCCTTCAAAACAGACACACTTTGCCTATGTTTTATAACAACTAGGACACACTAGATAACTCTAATTTGTTGATTAAATGAATAAGTAAATTTGAGAATGAATAAATTAATGTATTGAGGGCAATATGAGAGAAAGTTTGATGGATGCATGGGAAGGGTAGGCTGGATGGATGGATGATGGATGATGGATGGATGGGTGAATGGATGGTGAGTGGGTAGATGGGTAGATGGATGGATGATGGATGGATGGGTAGATGGATGGTGAGTGGATGGATAGATGGGTGGATGGATGGCTAGATCGATGCATAGATGAATAAATAGGTATAGTATAAGAAAGGACATCAGCTGTTTCTCAAACATTTAAGTCCAAAGACAGAACTATTAATTATGACACATTTTACTAGTAGCTTACAATTCTTATTGAAAGCATTTTTACTCATATAAAATGAGCCTTGAGTTTGATTCATTAACAGGACAAAATCTTAAACCAATATAGCTGATATATGAGTCAGTAACTTAAATATACACACCCAGATCTTCACCAAAAGCCAAAGTGATTTATATGTGCAACCATTAAAGCAGAGTTACAGATGTTTAAAACAAAATCTACACTTATGTTGCATATGTTCACATACCACAAAACTGTTGTAACAGATTAGATTACACACTTGCATTGTTGTTAAGAACAGAAAGCAGTCTCTATAATTAGATGCTAACTATAGCAAATGTTTGAGACTCTGAAGGGATTTCTCTTCCTTGGACTGTGATTAGTATCAAATGCTGGTCAGCTGACAGCAACATTAGGCAGTTTGTATTTTAACGTTAAGCCTATAGGATCCTGTTACAGCATCTGCCCTTCTGCTTCAATAACTCCTCCTCCTCTCAGCCTTGACCTCTCTGCCTACCTACTCCTGCCTCCTACACTCCCAAGTAGAGATGGTGAGACTTACATGGCAGGTGATGGTAAAGGGGGATATGTACATTTTCAGAATATTGAAAACAGCTTCAGCTGCAAAGCAAGTACTTGGGAATGATCCTGGGAGAACAGAACCATTATGTCACAAATTAGAGAATGGAACTATTATGTCATACATTAGAGAATAGAACTATTACATCACACATTAGAGGATAGAGCTATCATGTCATGCATTAGAGAATGAAACTATTACATCATTGAATAAGATGTCATTCTTGTGTTTTCTATAATGTTCCTTCCCACCCTCCCAGCCCCCCTGCCCCAGGTTCTCAATTATTGAAACCAATACAAAACTAAGTATATTTTTATAAAGGTGAGCTATAAAGAGACTTCTATCCCAAGAATTAACCTACAAGATGAAACTCTCTCTCCAGATATAAAGTTATAGGAGCCACAGCTCTATGCTTTGCCTGTGTTTTATTCAAATATTAAACCTGTGGGTGTCTGAGTAGGGGCTTGGAATCTCAGTCCAGAAAGGCTATTTTGATACTGCTATCCCAGATTTAGAGTTTGCCTTCCATATTTTCAATGGAACCCCATTGCTCAAGTGGAATTTTTTTTATGAATGGCTGAGAGATGGCATTTAAAGTGGAAACCCCGACAGTATGTAATGTCACACAGCAGTGATGAATTCGTGATGGGACTGGCTGGAAGTGTCTGACATTTTAAGTATCTCATTGCTCCGAATTCATTTGGCATTTATTGTAATAGAAATGACCATATTGGATTCATTTGGCATTCATGTGGACTTCACATGTATTTATGGAGATGTAACTTGGTAATTTAACATTTATTGTACTAAGCATTATTTAATGGACATTGAAAGACATTGTCGCACAGTGCTTAATAGAGTCGGTAACTCTGAAGTTAATCTTCTGTCAAAACACAGAAATGAAAAACTACTTTGATACCCCAAGCCCCACAAGCAAATTATCTGCATAAGTCAAAATTATGTATTTACTCTGCCAAATCTTGCTTTCTAAAAATTTAAGCCAGAAGGTTGACTCTAGGACCAAGACAGGGAAGAGCAGATGTTCAATTTAGACCTCTTTATATTCTAAAATTGTCTACAAGTACATTAATCTCAGTCTAAAAATACTAAGGATGATTTTCTTGGCTCATCTACAGTAAATTCAGCACAGGGCAGGACATGTGTTCACTGATTTCTTCATCTCTTCTTCCACTCTAGCATTTAGCATGTCCCTGTTAACCTACTCCTCTCGAATAATTCTGTTTTCTTTTTCCTTGCAGGAGAATTATTTTTAGAACAAAATAAGTCATTATTTAGAACAATTGAGAGTCAAGGGAAACTTCCCAGAGAAGTGACTGGAAAGCTCTTCAGACACTATGATGGTGACCTCTCATTTCCTTTTATTTCTCTCTAAGAACATCTTGCTTAAGGGCACAGCATCAGGCAAAACTTTGCTGTTAGCCACTTTCAAAGACTTGGAGGAGACGGCCTTGCCCTCCCTCCAGTTTTCTCCATTGCCTTCTTAATACCACTCAAATGCAGACCATTTACTGACCACTCAGAGAAGGGACCAGACATCTGGTCCTCCTGCCTCGAAGTATATCACTGCTCAGCTCTGATGGCCGAATACCCATTGTTTAGTCATTGAGGTACTGGAAACATTTAAAATCTTTCACTTTTTAAAATATATGTGCATTGCACGCACGCACCACGTGGGTGGAGTGCCCATGATGTCTCAAGTAGCCTGTTGTATTCTCTTGGGCTGTAGGTACAGGCGGGTGTGCACTGGGATGTAGGCACTGGGAACCAAGCTCAAGCCTTCTGGAAGAGCAGTAAGTGGACTATGTAAGCCTTTCTTTTACACATGGCGTTTCTTCCTCCACCTCCCGGTGCTGGGATTTCAAGCATGGGCCACTGAGTGCAGCTCTTTTTATAGGGTTTATCAGCTCAGACTTATCCAGCAAGCTCTTTGCTGACTGGGCTGCCTTCCCCACTCTAGAGAGGTTTGCAAGAGGATTTATTTATATCCTAGGTCTATGGTCATGGATCATGGCCAACCACATAGCCTCAGCAACAAAATGCGTTTTGGGGGCAGCTACAGTGGCTTGAAGTCCCACATCAGGTGATGTCAGAGCCCTGGAAGCTCTTCCCTGGAACACCGGCTCAGGTGGCACCAGGCTTCTTTTAACTTATAGCCCTGTGTTTTCTGCTGGTGCCTATGCACTCTCTCTAGATGTCTGTGTTTTTGTATGATATTTCTTACTTTTTATATAACAAATCAACAAACAACAACAACAACAACAAAAACGATCTTAAGGAATCAGAACCTTCCCTAAGGAGTTCACCCTAACTTAATTCCAACTACAAAGGTCCAATTGCAATGAGGGCACATCCATGGGTTCTAGTGCAAAACGGCCATGGCCAGAGAAATCTATTTGAGGGATAGCATTCAGCCTACAACAGGGGCTCTCTGAGCCATTTTTATGAGGGATAATATTGTAATGCATGTTTTTGGTTTCGTAGTTAGCTTTTTCCTGGGAGGGGCTGAGACAAAATTCACTTTCAAGGGCATTTGTTTTGTTTTGTTTGACATTTGCGCAGGCACTAGAGAAGACTGGATTTCTTTGTATCAGGCTGTGTTCTTTACCCTTTGTGCAGCTGAAGGGCTTGCTCTGGAGGACTCATTTGCCCTTTGATCTTAGAGCCTGACCTTGGTCCCTAGAATGGCCACTGAATGTCACTTTGCTTTCCAAATCAGAAACATGCCACGGCTGTTCTGATAAGGAACCACGATACTTAAGCAACGGGTTGAAGATGCCATTCGTTCAAGGTCAGAAGCTAAGCTGCATGCCCCGTGGCAGAGTCGGTTGGATTCCTCTCGGAATAAGCCGCAGGAATCTTCTCTGACTAGCAACAAGCAGGAGTGGAAAAGACTATTGCTGGGTGGATTTATTCTTTATTGTTTAAAGATGCTATAACAAAGTGTCAGGAACTTGTAGGTTAACAACTGCAAAAGTTTACCAATCACTTCTGGAGTCTGGGAGAGATGTTCATTTTCTGGGAAGTGGTATAGAACGAACTATGCTTCTCTTTCTGCTCTTGCTGGTGTACCCAGTGTCCAGCATCCTTGGCATATTGATGCATCACCCATCCATGAGTTTGCCCCCAAATGCCATCCCTACCCCATGTACATGTCTCTCTCTCACCACCCAATGTTCCCTTGGTTATAAACACACTGTATTACTGCAGAGATTTCCCTTGTTATCTTATTAATTACCTCCATAAAGAGCCCACCTCCAAATAAAGTTATAGGTTATAATTCTAAAATGTCTTTTTTTTTTGTTTGGGGGGGGGTTTGGAGAATATACATCAACCCATAACAATAATCATACATTGTGTTTGAAATGAAAACTGGATGACCCATGAAAGAAGGGAACCCAAGTTGTATCTGGGCCTTGGAATCAATGAGCCTTCTAGAATGTTCTCACTGATATATTTTCTCATAGTCAGTGCCTGGGGCTATCTTTTTGTGTACAGAATGTCCATGTGTTGGTGTGTGTACAAGACTGCATGTGTGTGCATGTGCAGGCCCACATGTGTGTAGAGGCATTTCTTTTGCTACAAAAGTAGATGTAACCACGGAGTGGGCCAAATGTTACCCCTTCTTTTTACCCTTCCCGGACCTTGTGTGGATCTCTGAAGATGAAAGGTGTGCTTGTACTCTTCAAAGAAGCAGCTGTCCATTGATGGTACAGGCAAAATCAACTGATGTCCTACGACCTGTTCCTGGCTGGGGGCATGGGAGTGGCAACAGGTGTGCATTTTTGTGTCATTCACGTTGTTAAAGCCCTGAAGTAGGAATGGGGGTGATGTCATCCGAGTATCACCAAGATCCAGATCCTCAAATTAGAGCATGACACATCTCAGTTACAGCAGCCATGCACCGCTGTCTTATAGAGATGGCTTTCCAAGGCTTGCCCTGTCTCCATCATGAGACACCTGAGTGCAGCCCAGAAAAACCACTGGCTCTGCTTCATCAAAGGGAGCCACAGGGGACTGCAGAGAGGCAACCTTTCTTCCCCAACTTATGCTTGCCTGGTGTCTATAACTGTCTCCCAGAAGGGAGTCTGGTGACTATGCAAGGACATCAGGACATAGATCTGTCCACCTAACTTAGCTCTGAGGGCCCTGGGATCAGGGAGACTCAATGGGTCTTCCTGAGTGTTCTGTTTCCTTCTTAGAGTCACAGAGGCCCCCACAAAGAGATGATGCCAGTAAACCACCACATCTCTTTGTCATTCTTGCTCAATGCAAATTTTACAAGATGACCCCTCCCCCAACCCCTGCATCCCTGCACAGGGTTTCCCAGCCCCTGCTTCCCTAGTTTTGCCCCCTGCACAGGGTCCCAACCCCCACTGCTGTTCCAGTTCCGTTCCCCGTACAGGGTCACAAACCCAACACAGGTCACTTTGCTGTTTATTATCCTTGGGATGAAGTGCTAGAGCAGAATTCAGTGTATCATTAGAGCATACTTTTCTCAAAATGAATTTTGACAATGATAAATGCGTGGATATTCAGCCTAACCCCATGCCCATCAAGTTGCTCAGAATTAGTTTTGCTGCTACAATATCTTAAACAGGGAAGCCTGGATGTTGCCCGTGTGGTACACAGACGGGGCTTCAAATGCCATTGCCACCAAGTTTGAACCAGTCACATGTGGGCAGATTTTTTTTTGTGTGTGTCTGCTAGCCTCCATTTCCTTGGCTAAGGAGGATAGTTTGAAACGACTGCCCTTCATAAAGCCAGTGTGTTCTATGAGGCAAGGACTAGACAGATATGCACACTGTTCCTGGCCACCATAAAGCTCCTGGTGAGTCGCTGGCTAGTGTTCCTGCAGGTATGTCTTCCTGTTACCTGAAGGGATGGCTCTAATATGAATTTGAATCCAAATATGAGAATATGAGAAGCAATGGTTGCCGTAGCCAGCAAAGATGGAATGAATAGGCTTTTTTTCCCCCTGCAGACCTTAGAATATGGTATCAGTAGTTAGTGTCTATTAATTATTTATGATGTATTTGGCAGTGTGCTGAGTGTTTTCTATAGACCCTGCTAGTGAATCTCATGCTAACTCTGAACTTTATGTGAGTCATTTATCTTGTACAGTAAGAATCCTGGCTGGCTGGCTGTGCAGCATAAGCCCCTCCAGATCTAATTCCATCACCTTATATCTTTCCTGCACTGCAGGATGCTGACCCAAAATACCACATCAAACAGGGTCTTCTGCCCTTATGTTTCAGGTTAAGATCACTATGGATGTCAGCCAGGGTCCTGGCTGGAGATATGGAGTGCCACTAAACCAGTCTCTAAAACACAGTAAAACCCACTTGACCAAGGGAAACTACAAAGAGTTGGGTCAGCATCCTGCATCTTGAAGTAGTATACTATCACTCTTGCTTTAGACCTCACTAGATAGAGAATGAATGTAGTACCCAGAGCCAGATGTACAGCTGTCTATGGACAATGCGCTATTAGGTTGAGATGCAGCCAGCCTTGTGCTCTCGGAAGAAACCAGGAGAAAGGATACCCTATCTCCTCCATCTCTGATCTCTAGCAGATGCCCCTCACTTACCAACCCAGAAGCCAGAAAGACAAGGCTGCCAGGTGCTCTGCCCAAGGACAAAGCAGAGCAGAAAAAGGAAATAGAATCATGAGAGCCCAGCCATATCCCAGCATATCTGCTTGAACATTGTGCCAGCAAGTGACATTTGCTAGAAGCAACAGAGAAATGGACCACCCTCTATACTGTTGCCCTTAGCTGCTTTCTCTCCATCCATCCATCCACTCATCCATCTACTTATCCACTCACCCATCCATACACTCATCCATTCATCCATTCACCCATCCACCCTCCCATCCATCCATCCATCCATCCATCCATCCATCCATCCATCCATCCATCTATCCATCCATCCATTCATCCACCCATCCACTCACCCATCTATCCACTCACCCTCCTATCCACCCTCCCATCCATCTATCTATCTATCTATCTATCTATCTATCTATCTATCTATCTATCATCTACTACCTGTCTATAATGTTTTCCTCACAGACTATAATCTCTCAGTGCTAAAGTGGGGAGCTTAAATGGCTCAGCATCATTGTGTAATCCAACAACTCTTAGATATGAGGCTGTTTTGCTGTAAAAAGGTCAATGTAAAAAATAAAATAAAAACTACATTACTAAACAGCCATTTATCCTTTATTTTCTCATAATACAAAGAAAGGTTATTGCCAAATCTGATGATAAAGCTTTTATTGCTCCAACTTTTATAACAAAACAAACATATTTCTTAATGAATTTTATTAGATCGGCGATTGCCAACATGGGGTTCCTGGGTCTTAAGAGACATTGTAGCAGTGGAGATCGGTCAGGGAGCCATTTAAAAGATTTCAGCAAACCTAATCTAATCATACTTTTACAAGTGATAAAGCCTCTCAAACTAACAAAAACACCAAGGTTCTTTGCTCTTGATTGAACGGTATTAGCTCTGCCTGACAACCTCAGTCGTTTTATTCTGACTCGAAGCTCTGATTGGCAGTTCTGTGTCTTTGATTAATAAAACATGAGTGAGCAAATGAATTATTACTCAAGCCATGCAGTTTGCTAGATAGAGTCTTTGAAAAACCACAGATCAGCTGGGGAAAAATAATTAGCTGGGTTCTTAGTAGTGGGATAGGGAACGCAGTGATAAGATGTGCTGTGAGGCTGTATTAGGCTTCCAGATGGACCAAGACCTGATTAAAAATTCAAGTCAATTCAATAGTAACCATAGAAATAGTAATGGCAATGGGATCAATAGTTAGTGACCAGGCATGGTATTGAAACATCCCATGTGTGATATCTTCCCATGGACCAGGAGAACATACATGCTGATGACTTTGTCTTGAGTTGGTGTCCCTCCTTTGCCAAGTTTAAGATACAAGGGTTCTGTGCAGTGTTTGTGTGAGAAGTGATGTCAGGGGCACTGTTCAGGAATGAAGGGTTTGCCTGGGGAAGGGAAGGAGGCCTTGCTTCACAGGGGAACACTGAATCACACCTGGCTTGCTCTATGTCATTCATAAGGATATTGATGATGGTCTAGAGAACTGTCTCTTCAAGTACAGAGTCTAGAACTTTTGATTTACCTGATGCTGGGAGGGTGCTGTGTGTGTGAGCACATTCCAGCAGCCAGAGGAGTAGAAAGGAACAGGCTTTGTGGATCCTGGGGGATCGGGCAGCGTCCAACAGCTGCATCTGGTCCTCCAAGTGGGGAAACCAAAACTCTGTGAGTTGAACTCATCTGTCTGAAGTCTCTGCACTTGTTGTATGGACCTCTTCTATTACCACCTCTGTCTAAAAATGGCTGAGGCCTTGTTTTTAATGGAAAAACAAAAACAAACAAACAACAACAACAAACCCCCAAAGAATCAAAACTTCATCTTAGCCAAAAGGCTGAGAAGAGATAGAATTATATTTTTATGCGTCAGCTGTTTCTGGGCTGTAATTCATATCCCATACAATTCATTCATTTAAAAATGTTCAATTTCATGGTTTGCAGTGTATTTGTAGCTATGAACCCAATACCATCATCAATCTTGGAACATTCTCATCAGCCCCAAAGAAATCTTATATGCCTTGAAGTCATGCCCCATTTCTTCCATCATATCTACACACCCCGGAAATCCTTTCCCAAGTTTTTCTGGCCTTGTCTTTTCTCAGCATTTCCTGTTAACCGAATATGTATTTTGGAGGAGCTGCCTTCTTTCACCCTGTATGATGTTTTAAAAATGCATCTCTGCCGTAGCCACTATCTACACCTCATTCCTTTACCTTGTCAAATAATATTCCACTGTATGGATATACCACATTTGTTTACATGTTCATTGATTGACAGGCAGAGTTCTCTCCCCTGCTTGGCTTTTCTGACAACCCCCTCCCCCACCTACCCTCACTATGAAAGTTTGCCCATAAGCCTCCTATTGACACATTCTTGTTTCTTCCTGTTATCCACCTGGGAGGAGAATTACTAGGTTTTATGGTAACTCTATTTTTAACCATTTGAGGCACTGCCAAGTTTTGTTTTTTTTTTTTTCTCCAAAGCAATCCAGGAGTTTATTGATGGCTTTAATCTGCCGTTCAATTAAGCAAGCTGTGTGCCTCACGCTGCTCCTGCAGGGGAGAAAAATCACTGCCACACAGTTGTAATGTCTGATTTCTAGGTTCCTGAGGCATTCGGGAGGGACACTATGAGGACCCGACTGGAAGTGATTCAAGCTGGCCCTGGTCCCTGCAGGTCTTGCCTTTCATTTTAAATAATGAATGCTTCAGCCTGCTCATTGCTCGTTTAGTTTATGACCACACAGACTCTCCTTAACCCTACTGGGTGCAGTGATGCATGCTTCCACCTAGTATATTTTTGGCCCGCAGTTTCTAAATAGCTAGAATTTAAAGCATAGATGGGTGGCCGTTTATTAAACATGGACTCTTTATTGGACTCGTTATTATCTGTGCTCAGCACTTACTGAGAACTCAGTGCCGTGTTGGGTACCTTGAAGGCAATGGGAAAACGAAGGTAGACACAATCCAGTGAGAGGAAGTGATACTTGACAGGAGCTGCTCCTGAAGATGTGCTGTGCAGCCATGGCTGAGACCACCCTCACAGGAAGAGCTACTGGCGACCTGTAATAGAGCCTGTTGAATCCTGCTCAATCCAAAGGCAGTCTATGACTACCCATAATGGTGGTAGGAGCTAGAGGAAATCTGCCTTTCTCCCTTGCCTTCATATTCTAATTATTAGGACAACAGGATGTTAGCCAGTTCTGTGGTTATAAAAGGCTAATCTGGACTGGGAAGACACCTCAGTCAGTAATGCACCTCCAGTTATTCCAGTCATTCACAAGGACCTGGGTTCGGTCCCAGGCACCTGTTAGAAGCTGGGTGGTAGTATGAGCTGGTAGCTGTATTAGGGGAGGTGGTGGCAGGTGAATCTGTGAGGCTCCCAGGCCAGCCAGTCTAGCTGAATCAGTGGATCCCAGATTATTTGGCCTCAAAGATGCTTCTTCAGGTCAGAATCCCAGAGTTATCTTCTGGTCTCCATATATACATGCACACACATAGACACACACACCTGGATGCACATAGGCATACACACACACACACACACACACACACACACACACACACACAAACACATACACACAGAGAAAGCTAAATGGAAGTTCTTCTATGATATAATTGAGTGTCAATGTTGCTCTTTTGTTTGGTTGTGGGTTTGTTATTTGTTTGTTTGCTTATCACAGTCAATGTTTCACGAGCAAATACAGATCTACCGCTACAAAATTAATCTTACAACCACAAAATTAAAACTCATCAACCACCATCCTCAGCCCAGTCTTAAATCTACATTCTCTCCTAGGATACATTTCGTACTTTAGCAGACCAGTGACCCCTCTTACCCCGCCTTTGTCAGACGTGGGCCTGGATGATTTTGTTCCTTTCTTACAGTTTCCTCCTCCCATCTGCCAGATGGTGTGAAACCCTCGTATGTGTCTCCAGGACATACCCGCTTCCCTTCATCCCTAGCTTCACCCTGTATCTCAGTCACCTTCCTCTCTGTAGCCTTTTCAAGCTCTAATCCAGAAGACAAGCAAAGGATGTGCCTGCAGGTCCAGGCTAACCATACAACCCTCTGTAGAACTCTTCCTGGATCATTGTCACTCCAGGTTCACGTTCATTTTTGATTACGTAGTTGGGCATGTCCTTTGTGGCCCGGATACCACTGACTCTTCTGTTTCTGTTCTCACCTTCTTTTCTATCAGATGTTCAAAGTCAAGCTAAAGCAAACCATCCCTGGAATGTGCCAGGCAGACTTGGCTACCAATGTACCTTAAAACATCCTCTTTTTATGCCTTGGACTCTGTGGATTTCTCTCCTCACATTAGCTCGGATGGGGATTAAGATGTCCCAGCCAAGATCCCAGGCTCAGTGGCTTCAGTAGGGATACTTAGCTGGTTCTCTCTTTTGTGCCAGTTCATGCAAAGCAGTGTTGGCTGCAGTGGGGACTTTGTGGAGCTGCAACTCAGAGAGAAGATGCAGAGAGTACTGCAGAGAGCAGTTCTGTCAGAGAGATGGCTAGGAGGCTAGGTCATAAAGGCCTGGCTCTGCCGTTTTCACTGGCCTCCTCAAACTGCTGCCCACTGTGGTTGACCCCCTGCCACATTTCAGTGGGAAGCAGCAGAAGAGGCTGACCTCTTCCCTCAGGATGTATAATCGGGAAATGATACCTGTTGCTTCTGTTCCAATCGCATTGGTCAGCAAATGGTCACATGGGAACATCTCTCAGTCTGAGGAAAATTAGGAAATACTGGTCTTTCCTTGGGGACATATACTAATTTCTAGTAGTTAGGTTTCTGTAAGAATAACCTTGTGGAAATGTTGGAGGGAACTTTCCTTCTAGTCATGTGCAATCTTGGAAGCATTAAAGGGGCTGAAGTCGCACAAGCCTTTGCCAAATGAACATATTTTCAAACCAATAGTGTCAGATGTTAGAACATCTCGGTATATAAAGGTCCCCAGGGAGGGTGATAGTCACATGACCATTCTCAAATGACCCCAAGCCCAGAGAGAGTAAACACTTCCCACGCACCTTCCATGGTCTCAGAACGTGTCTCTCATGCTGATCAAACACAGGCACTTGCATGCATCTCTCACCCACCGTGTGACATTGACCACTGCTGCAGCCTTTCTTAGCCTTTGTCATGGGGATGAAGGAAACAGATCGTGGAGCTGTGGAGGAAACGGCTGAACAGGGAACAAGCACCCTATGCAAGGAGGCCAGTGTTTTTACTACAGTTCATACCTCTAAACGGTTGTTTAACTGTTATCATTATTACAACTTTGGAAATTTTGTAGATTTTTATTCGTGTGTGTGTGTGTGTGTGTGTGTGTGTGTGTGTGTACACTTGTGTGAGGGTGCCTGTAGAGGCTGGAAGCCAGTAATAGATTCCCTAGAGAGATCTGTAGCTGTGAGACACCTGAAGTGGATGCTGGGAACCGAATTCTGGCCCTCTGAAAGAGGCGTTTCTAGCTTCCTTTCTATGGCTGTAATAAAATATTCTGACAAGAAGCAACCTGGAACGGAAATGGTTTCTTTTATCTTAGCCTTCTGGGTCCATCACTGAGTTGGGGTGAGAACACCAGAAGTAACTGAAGCAGAAACCATAGAGGAATTCTACTTATGAACTTACTACCTCATCTCAGCTTTCTTATACAGCCCAGGACCACCTACTTAGGCATGGTGCCGCCTACAGTGGGCAGGGCCCTCCCATAGCAACCATCAATCAAAACACTCTCTCACAGACATGACCACAGGCCATTCTGATCAAGCCGATTCTTCAGTTGAGCTTCCCTCTTCCCCAGTGATGATAGGTTGTGTCAAGTTACAATAAAAACTAAGCAGAACAAGAAACAAGCATTTATTTTTTATTTTTTATTTTTATTTTTTTATGCCTGGCTGTCCTGGAACTCACCCTGTAGACCAGGCTGGCCTGGAACTCAGAGATCCACCTGCCTCTGCCTCCCAAGTGCTGAGATTAAAGGCGTATGCCACCACTGCCGGGCAAAAACAAGCACTTTTAAGCCTGAGTCATTTTCCCAGCTCCTATCACTACTTTGGGTGGCTTGGTGAATGAAGAACAAGTACTCATCTCTGCCAGTGTCTTCCTAAGGCAAAGCTAAAGCAATCCTTTGCAGGAGTCCTTGACTAAGGCCTTCAGGAAGGGCCTGGAGAAGGCAGGGCTTCTTGTCAAAGCTGAAATGCAGCAGACATTGTAAGGCCTAGGTAAGGTATCCCCATATTCCAAGGCCAACCCTACATCCATCCCCCTGGGAACCCAGGGTCCTACCTGGAAATCTTTCATCTACCTAGTCTGATGTATGCACACTATCTAAAGGATCATAAATGTACATGTTTCTAACCAAATACTCGGACAGTAGTGGGAGCCAGACCAAAGCTTTGGAGTCCGAATTCTATCTTTCCATTGGTGTCTAGCCTCAAAAAACTATTTGACTTCTCTTAGCATCAATCACTGCTCCTAAAAGTGAGAATAACATAATTACCCACTTCATCATATTACCAGTAGCGATACGTGGGATAAATCACACAGAAGTACTTATCACAGCACATGCTGGGTAGCTCAGGAGCTGACTTTTGATCCTTCCCACCCCCTACTGAAGCCTGGACTTCAGCAACAAGGACAAAGAGGAATTGAGAGACTTAGAGGGTCAGAGTAAAAGGACCCAGAGATAGCCTAGTGTCAGAAGCAAAGAGAGCAAGCTGCAAAGGTACCACAGGGAATTGGTTATGTGATAGGAGCATTCCTAGATGTTGGAAAAGCAGGTGGAGAAATGGGATTGAAAGGAAGCAATGAGCCAATTAGGCTTGGTCATTGTGATGGCTAGCTTTCATTGTTAACCTGATACAACTTGGAACGGCTTGGACAGAGAGTTTCAGTGGGGGATTATCTACAGAGTTGGTCTGTGGGTACGTCTGTAGATGCTGTCTTAATTGAGGTGGGAAGACCCAGTGGTGCTCCATGAGCAGCACCGTTCCCTAGGCAAGGGCTCCAGAATCAGAATAGAGAAATCAAGCTGAACACAAGCAAGCAAGCAAGCAAGTGTGCACGCATTCGTATATTTCCACTCTTGATTGTGTATTTGATGCGACCAGCTATCTCCTGATCCCAGATCCTGCTGTGGTGATAGACTACCTGGAATCATGAGTGAAAAGAAACCCTTTGTCTCCCAAGTTGTTTTTGGTCAGGGTGCTTTATTACAGCAACAGAAATTCAACTGAGGTAGTAAGGGTTTTTGGTTAAGGGATTCATACACAGAGACAGAAACAGGCATGTGATCATTGATTAAGTCTTGAGCT
>JADRCD010218871.1:0-32708 GCA_019843815.1 Montemys delectorum
AGAAAGGCTTATTCTCATCACTATGATTTTCTGTCAAAAAGGATTTGGTCAAAATTGTCTTTGTGTTATTTTTTAAAAATATGGTCTCAGTAAGTAGTCCAAAAGACTATGAAATCTCGCTCCTCCTGCCTCAGGCTCTCAAGGTCCAGGGTTATAGGGGAGTACCACCATGCCTGGCTTTCATGTCAGGTGCTAAGGAGAAGAGAGCTTATCTGCCATTAGACAAGGAGCACCTAGGTACAAAATGCTAAGCATTTTAGCAGGGTGATGATGGTGCAGGCCTTTAATTACAGCATTGATTAGGGACCAGTCTGGTCTACAGGACAGCCAGGGCTACACAGAGAAACCCTGTCTTGAAAGAAACAAAAACAACAAACAAATCGAATAGATTATAGGGATTGAAGAGATGGCTCAATGATTAAAAGCACATGTTGCTCTTGCAGAGGACCTGGGTTCAATTCCCAACACCTATATGGTGGCTTGCAATCATCTATAACTCCATTCCCAGGAGATCTGATGCCCTTTTCTAACTTCTTGGGCACCAACCACACATGTATACGTGAACAAAACACTCATACATAAAATAAATAAAATCATTTTTAAAAGATTGGTTTTATTTTATTTAAAGCTCATTAATGAGTACATAGTAACTCTACTTTACCTTTCTCACTGCAACCAACACAACACATGGATTTCAGAGTCAGTCAGGAATCTCTGTGATTAGTCCTTCCTAAGTCACATGCCCATAGAAGCCATTGGGTCAACCTAACAGAGACAGATGGAACCCTTGTGGACACGGACAGCAAACCTGCCTTGGCATGGGCAGCACAGAGTGAGTCACAGCAGCCCGTCCAGACATTGCTAATTCTCAGGGATAATTCTCCTGGTTTTGGATATTTTACAGCTAAGCTGTTTGTTTCTGTATTAAAACAGAGAAATGACAAGTGCCTCTCATGCGATGCCTAAGAAGCTTCAGACTGTATATATTTCAACGTAACAGTAAGCTGGTGGCCGCTGAAGTGCAAAGAAACAGTCAGTGCAGAAAACACTTGCATAGAATGGGCTGACGGCCAGGTTCTGTCTAGCAGTCCTCTCTCAGGACGCAAGTCTACGCATGGCCTGTGGAAGAGAAGGGAAGATGAAATATTGACCAACTCAGTTCTCCTTGGGACTACATCATCTTTTTTTTTTTTTTAAAAAAAAAATGTTTTTCTAGTATTTGGTTGCTTAATTTTAGCAAGGTATGTATCTTCAATAAAAGGAGAGGAGACAATTCCAATCCCTGTGCTTCTAATTGGAGTTATGTGTAGCAGTGATTATTGTTCACTGGGTGCTAAGTACAAAGCACTCCTCTTTACATACGTCTTCAGTGTTCACCAAGCTGTGTTATCATCTCTATTTTTGCATGCAGCTACTGAAATCAGGCAGGGTTGTGTTGGCTGAACAGCCAGCCAGTAAGTACCAGGTCCAGGAGTAGCTCACAGGTCCAAACTGCTACCGTGCTTCATAACCTTAGAAGCCATAGCTAAATGGTCATTTTATGTGGAAATTAGTAGCTATCTATTCCAGCGTGACAGCCACTTAAGTTCCTTTATTTTATGTTTGCTTATTTGTTTGTTTGGGGCAAGATCTCTTAGCCCAGGTTAACCTCAAACCCCAGATGTAGCTGTGGATACCCTTCAACTTCTGATCTTCTTTGTCTCCACCTCCAAAGTGCAGGGATCACAGGAACACATGATGATGCCAATTTATCCTGTGCTGGGAATTGAACCCAGGACCTCATAGAGTCATAAATTACCAAAGCCTGGTTAGTCATGACTTTCATAGATTTATTAAGCTGATGGGCCAAGACACAAGGTTTGTGACTTGTAACCCAACATTACTTTCCTCCACAAAATTCTCAGCCTGACTACCACAGAGGTTTGAGTACTGCCTAGTGCTTTTCATCAGGACCTGGTAAGTCATAGCTTGCTTATCAGGCTTGTCTTCCCCGCAGGTTAGAGAGTGAATATATGACATGACATAGTTAACCACGATGCAGTCTAGCAGAACCGCATGTGACCTTGTATTTGAAGCATAAACCAGTCACCTAAGTATGAGTGGAGAACCCTGGTCTATCACTGTTTGTGTGCAAATGCACATGTCTTTTTGATTCTTGTTCAGTAGAGCCCAAGATTTTGATGTAGCTATAGTAAAAACAGACATACATCTTCTAAATATCTTGAGCTCAAAATAGTCATAATTGCATGGTTTCCATGGCACCAGATTACTTGTAGGCCCCCTTTTTGGCCATTGAAACACTTACAGACTGCTTGTCTGTAAGAGTGACAGGAGTTGAAAGAGCTGCTCTTGGAGTCTAGTGGAGACAGAGCTGCTATCAGTAACTGACAGCTCGACCCAAGGCTAAGGCTAAATTCTTTTTTTGTTATTGTTTTGGTTTTTTTGTTTGTTTGTTTGTTTGTTTTTTGTGACAGGGTTTCTCTGTATAGCCCGGGCTGTCCTGGAACTCAACTTTGTAGACCAGACTGGCCTTGAACTCAGAAATCCGCCTGCCTCTGCCTCCCAAGTGCTGGGATTAAAGGTGTGCGCCACCACCACCCAGCGCTAAATTCATTTTTATAAACACAATTAACAAGGATTTCTAGCCTTGGAAAAGTCCCTTGGGAACTCACTGGTTGCTAGTGTCTGGAAATGTTCATAGAAAAGCTAAATTAATCAAATTAGGTCAATGGAGGAGGGATTTCTTCATGGGCTGGGATATCACATTATTTGTTTCTAAGAAATCTTTCAGCCTATAATGTTTTTAATTACTTCTCAGCCTTTTGACTAAGATCAAGCATAACGTTTTCTTTTTATTTATATCCTTTGGTGATTTTGTGATAAAATCTGTGATTTTTCGTTGTTACTCTCAATTCTCTTAGAAGTGAAGCCCTAAAGTTACACAGATTCTCTAGGTTCAGTCAACTAGGAAAGTCTGATGGAAGGGCACGGGAAACAGCCTCAGCCTGGTTAGGAGGAGATGTGTGAGCCATCACTGGCCAAGTGAAGAGAGGAAGGCCCTGTACTCCTGAGTTAGAACTCTCCTGTGTCCCCTTTCTCTACCCCATAGCCTTAGATCTCTAGGAAGAAGAATGCTTTGAATTCAATATAAAATGAGAACTGGCCAATAGCTACCAGTCACTGGTTATCTCTGAGTGCTCCAAGTCTGTGAATTTCCAGTTTCTGTTTCTCTACAACTTCCAGATGTTTTTGGATTTTCTCCCCAGGTGGTTCTTAAACCTATTCACTGCTTGCTTACTCAGTTTATTCAAGATTAAATGCAGTGGGGCAGTGGTGGCACACGCCTTTAATCCCAGCGTTTGGGAGGCAGAGGCCAGATTTCTGAGTTCGAGGCCAGCCTGATCTACAGAGTGAGATCCAGGACAGCCAGGGCTACACAGAGAAACCCTGTCTCAAAAAAACAAAAAAACAAACAAAAAAGATTAAATGCAATTATTCTTTAAAAAGAAGACAATGACCATACCTCGTCCTGAACATCAAGTTCTTCCTCATTCATCTCTGCTTCCATCAGCTCAAGAGGATCTTTACAGTCTTGAATGAGAGTGATCTTGATGAAGAGAACATACACAGTGTTTATTGAAAATGCAATAGAATCAAAACACAGCAAACACCACTGAAGATGATTTGAAGCTTTGCTAGTAATCTCATCTGCGATCTATATACTTCAGAATTCACTTCTAATTTCTTGTTCTTCCATAGTTCTCATCTTGGGATTTTCCTGTTACCATTTTTTTTTATATATTCAAATGTGAGCTGATCCAATTCTCCATTGTAGTAAGTCCTCTAACAGTCCCCTTTTCTGACCTCTAATGTGTGGCACCTCTTAGCAAGATACCTCCACTGCTTCAACCAGGAAGTCTTTTGACAACTAACCTAAGATCACTTGAAAAAGCTTTGAGCACACTGTGATTACACTGTGATAGGCTGGTGACTGAGGACAGCATAAGCTCCCGACTTGAACTGAGTGGAACTTAATTTTATTGAAGGAGGAGTTGAAGGAGGTATAAGTATAGATTGCGACTATTCATGGGATAGGCCAAAGGATGGAAGAGGCTCTTATCCCTCCATCCACACGATCCTTCCCACACAAGTCACTATGAAGAGGAACGCACTGCGTGCGGATGGCTCAGGTTTCATGCTAGATCCTGTGGAGACAGACAAGGTTCCCAGTCTCACTGGAACCAGAAATACTCTGCCCACCTTGCAAAGAATCACTTATATCCCAGCTAACAGAACGAAAGTGAAAAACTAGCCCTGTCTCTCACAGCACCTCACTGACAGCAACAGCGTAAGGCCATTCTGACACAGTGGGATGTCACAGTGTCCCTCACACAGCTTTATCGCATTTGTGGGGTACAAACAAAACACCTAACTGCTTTCCTGTTGAGAAGGAACTTGATACTTTGGTTTTGTTCTACTTTTAATGCATGATTTCAAAAACTAGATGAGCCAGCTTTGTTTTAAATCTAGAGTTAGAAATTTTGTAAATGCATAGAAACCGAAAGTGGTGAGTTTTCAAATGTAGCTTTAAAAAAAAAAAAAAGAAAGAAAGAAAGAAAGAAAGAAGTTTTATTTTACATGTATGAGTGGCTTGTTTACATGTATGTGTGTCATGTGTGTGGCTGCTGCCCACAAAAGACAGAAGAGGGTATCAGATCCCCTACAACTGGAGTTACAGATGACTTTGAGCCACCATGTGGGTATTGGAAACTGAACCTGGGTCTTCTGTGTATTTAACCACTAAGTCACCTCTCCAGCCCCTAAATTTTCTTTTTAGTAGGTGTGGGTTTAGTGCTTTTTTTTCCTCTTGTGCATTTGAGATGGACATTTCCAATAACTTGGGCTGCTCCTTTTACAAGGTACGTTAGCAGAGCATCCTCCACCCTGACAGAGCTGAAAAGAATAATGTAACAGTTTCTAAATTCCTTTTACTCCCAACACCGACTTCTAATTTGTTATGCAAGATCTGCTTATCCTAATCTTAGAAAACATCAGAAGTAATACAATATAATTGTTACAAGGATAATTATTTTTCATAGGTGTCATTTCATAGGTCATCCAAGTGGACAATGCCCCCTGTAGGCTCATGAATTCGAACATGTAGTCCTTAATTGATAGCTCTCTTTGGGGGGATTATGGAACATGTAAGTGGTGGAGCCTTGCTATGGAAAGTATGTCACTGGAGGCGGGCTTTGAGGCCTTGTCCCACCTCCTGTCTTTTTCGGTGTGTGGATAAAATGTGCTCGCTCAGCCAGCTTCCTGCTCCTGCTTCTATACACTGTGGACTTTAACCCTCTGGAAGCATAAACTAAATTCAACCCTTGCTTATGGCATTTTCAGTACAGCAACAGGAAAGACATGACGACAGTGGCCCAAATTCTCTGTGAAGGGGTTGGAAGGGAGGGGGTTCTCATGTAGGCCTACCCTACATGCTGGCCCAGGCAAGGAGGCCAGCAGGCTTACATCTTCTGGTTATTTGTAAGTAGAGTTGATAAAATAAGGCATGTAGGAAATTTTAGTGTTTTCCATTTTGTCGGAGAAAATGAACCTGCATTTGTTTATGATTAGTTTGAGGGAGGGGTGTACTTGCCCGTGAGGGTACATGTAAGGGTCAGAAGTTAATATCAGGATGCTTGCCTTTGTCACTCCCCATCTCGTTATTTTAGATAGAGACTCTTACTAGATATGGAGCCATCTTGTCTATACTGGCTGGCCAGAGAGCTGTGGGGATTCACTCATCTCTGCACCCCAACAGTGGGCCACAGGCACATACAAGCAGGCCTGTTTTTCTGGCATTTTGCTTATTTTTATTTTATTTCCGTGGGTGTGGAGGATCAGGTCCTTAACCTTGCGCAGCAAGCAAGCCTTTTCTCACTGAGCAGTCTGTTCAGCCACTCCTTCTTCGCTTTTTCTTTTTCAAAGATATATTATGAATTGAATATTAACTTTGTAAATTAAGGATTCCTCATTGGTCTAATATACACCAAATTTATGCATTCATATCACAGAAAATTCAAGATGTAGTATTGTCTTCTAAAAAAAGCATTAGTGAATGCCACGTCTGTCCGTGTAGAACTATTACGTCTTGGACACTACTGGGAACCTCCCTAGGAACTACCTTTGTCCTGGAGTCTTCCAAGCAGTAAGTGGTTTTTATCCCCACTTCACTGAGAAGAACCGGTCTCTTTGACATTCAACAGATGCCCGAAAGCCAGAGGGTAGGCTGGGGTTCAGACTAGAGTTAGGTGAGATGTTTACCGTCTCTAGAAGGGAATCCTGGCACTCCCTGGATTTGACCTGGTTCTGCAGATAGAGGATAGCATCGTGAACCGTCAGAAAGAATCTGTCCTTTCTAATGTTGTCATCAAAGAACCCACACTGCTCCATCTTTTCTAGCACATCATCTGCAAAGGAAAAAGGAAAACGTTGGTAGGAAGAAAAAAAAAAGGATTTTACAGTATCAGTTTTTATAGTGCATTCTTTTCATGGCTTTCTCACGTCTGAACTGTGAGCCTGCTCTAACATGGCTGCCTTTATTTGCCAGCAGCTTGCAGAATGGTTGTCCCACAGTTGCTTGTAGTCTGACTTGGTGACCTTTTTGTCCAGCCAGTGTTTTCATCCCCCAGCTGCTGTGAGCCTGACTGCTAGTTCTCTCAGAGAATTTTCTCTGGCTGGTCTGACTTGAAGAGACCTGGGAGGCTGCCCACACACATACCTGACCAGCATCCACTGACTGACAGATGAGGGTAAGAAGTGGGGCCTTGCACCACCACTCCTGGGCAAAGCCAGTTGTGTAATCAAACTGTTGCCGTCAGCTCTCCTCATGCTTGTTCCTCTTCTCTCTCTCCCACAACCACTTACTTGTGCATGATTCCCCATCTCAGGCTGTTTTAGAGAACTCAGCCTACGGCTGGCACTGTCCTCCACTTACAGGCAAGTCGAAGAGACTCATACCCTTGACATTCCTACTGTTCCAAGAGATCTTAGCCATCTCACCTCTGCTCCCCCCAAAACGATGTTCCCTATTCACTTAACACCATTGTCAAGAAGCAAGTTTCTATACTTTGCCAGCTCTGTGGAACGAATTGGAAGAAATCTCTTTCAAAGCTCAAAAATGCCCCAAGATACTGTAATTGGTACAGCATTGTTTGCGGTGATGAAAAGTTTTGGAAATAGCACATGATTGATTAACACTGTGGTTAAAAGTAATGTAGGTAACACATTTTCTTAGACATTGTGTACTACAATATAAAATAGTTTTCTTCTAATTTTATTTGTTTTTGTTTTTGTTTTTTTTAAGAAGGCCTTCAGACAACATATATTCATGTTCCAAGGGAGGAGATGTGAAGCAAGTTTGATAGATAATCGCATAGACATTTACCTTGAAGCAAAGCAAAGTACACATTCACATCAATTCTCTGAAATTCTTTGACAATCTAAAAATGAAAAGAAATCAGTCATATTTAAACATTTGTTTGGGAGAACTGTCAACATTTCTGTGGTTAATCAAGACTTTCAGAAGAGTCTGTTATTGGAAAACTTTAGGTATTTTCAACCCACCACAAGACTGCATGTAAGTCTGAAAAGGCAGTATCTTAAAAGACGCAGCACACGAGGTGAGGTAGCTCACACAGGTAATGCTGGCACTGAAAAGACCAAGGTGAGGGGATTTTTAGTTCAATGCTTCTGATCGTAGAGCAACACTCTGTTTTAAAAAGACAGGAAGAATAGCACCCAGTGTTGGGTAGCACAGCAGTTCATAACACAGAGGTGCTCAGGAAATATCTGTAGAAGGAAACAATGAAGTACTTGGACTCCCAAACAGGTCTTGCTCACTACAACAAAAATTGTAAGATTGTATTAAAAAGTAAAAACTGACTAACCCTTATGGTCTTTATTTTAAATGGACCAATGCCAATTATCTTGATTGTACTTTGTTCTATAGTTCTTTACACCCTGTAACTGTTGGGAGAATTAGGAAGGGGATATGTAGAATTTCTTGATATCCCTTAAAACTAAATGTGAATTATCAATGACCATTAAAAGTCTAATTTTTAAATATCTATGCACTTGGCTTGTGAGCAATTGTAATTGTCACTATAAAATACACAGCTATTCAAGTGTGGGACATACTCTGGCATTAGGGCTCTACAAAGTCATCAAACCAACGGGCCAGTATAATCTATAATGGGTCTGAGTCACTACACAGAGCGAGATAAACCCCGGAGAGCCAGCATGTGTTCTCAAATGAGCTAACAAGACCTGCTGAGAGAACAGAACCTCACAGCAGATCCTCAATCTTTTGCCAAGTATAATTACTTACCTACCCAGCACCCAGACCCATGCATCTGTTTCTGTTTCCACAGTGGTAGCCCTCAGCTAGGCTAAAACTAGACAGGAGTCTGTTTACTGTCATTACATCTATGGTTGGTATCTTACCCTGCTGAGCTCTCATCTGAACCTCCTGATGCCTACCTAAGGTTTCATCCAACTTTGACAGTTGGGATAGCACCTATTGCAGTGGTTTATACGACCGTCTAACATTTGCCTTCCTCTCTAATAGAGAAGCTATTGCTGCCTCATCACGTGAGTCTTCTGCTAGGTGGAGCGACTGGCACACATTGAAGCAGCCAATGAAGGAACTTGAAATTCTGCAGTTGCCGTGCGTGCTTCCGTCCTGCATGTTGCTCAGCTCTTGCTCTGACTTCCTGGGTCTAACCTGAGGCCTGCTGCAGAGCAATGTCTGCTCTTTCGGTCCTGTCCTGTTGCTGTTTCCATATCAAGTAAAATAGAATACTCAGCACAGGCGTTACCACTTTCCTTATTTTCACAGTCCATTTACTTTCTCAGAAAAATAAAACAGACTAAGTGTTACCATCTTCTAAGAGGCGTCAGATACTCTTCTTTACTCCTTATATGTATTGCTTTTTTGATCTTCATGATACCTGGGTAGTAAATACCATCATCATGCCTATATTAGAAAAGAAGAAGCCAAGTAAAGGCAAATTAAGAAACTTGTTCTTGGTGCTGGAGGTAGAATTCACCTTACAGAGCCTGACTCCAGAGCTTATGCTCAATTACCAAAGAGGAGAAGGAGGAGGAGGAGGAGAAGGAAGAGGAGGAGGAAAGAAAATTCATTTAGACAAATTACAGAGCCCTTTCACAAGGCTGCTGTGTGACCCATTCCATCTCTTCACTGCTGCCAAAGCCCCAAGTCAAACAACCGGAACCTCACCATTCGCAGTGACCTCACTCCTACCACATCCAGGAAGGATACAGCTCCACAATCCAGCACCAGGCTGTGGATTGGCACCTTCGGGACATTCACTTTCACCGGGAGTTCAGAGTTCCAATCCACTTGAATCTCAATTTCTTTGGTTGGGATATCAAGTTCTTCTGGCTCTTCGACATCTTCATCAGGCTCAAAAGCATTATTTGATGAGCCAACATCACTTATAATCCCGTTCTAACAAAGAAAACATCTCAAACTTAGTTGTCAATAATAATAGCAAATGCCTTTCAGCAGTTTACTCCCAAATGTTTTGGAGTCTTGCAAAGACTATCCTTTGGAAAACAAATACAACAAGGGGATACAATCCTGAGGGATGGATCTTCCTACCGTCTACACTTTAATGCTAAGAAGAAAATGGAAGAACAGAAGGGCCAAAAAAAAAAAAAAATTTCTGGATGATTGTGGAACTTTCCCTGGAGATATAGAAGAATTACAGCAAAAGCTGCAAACATTCACGCAATTACTATCACACTATTACAGTTTCCTATTACTTCCTATTACTTTCAGTTACTATTGGCACTGAATTTGTACCTTGTTCTCGTCATTAAAAAGTGTTTAAAATGAGTACAGACACTGGTTTTTAATGGGGAGGGGCCAGACTCTGTTTGCAGGGATCTCTTCAGGTTTCATTTATCTCTACCCTTTCCTGTCGCCTACAGAACAGATCAGCTCTTCTCTGATACACAGCTGTCATGGACCATGTGCATCTGGATACCAGAGGAGGGTCAGTTGTAGTCCGTCTCACTGCTCTCATCCAAGAAAGGGCCTGCGAGGGGGAAGAAGGAGCTCACCTCACCTTCGTTGCCCTGAGTTGTCCTTTTTTGATGAGTTTCTGTATTCTTCTCAGTGCTTTCAGCCTCTTATTATATACTCTAATGGCATCAAATCCAACCTTTGGAGATAAATGTCAGTTACATAACATGTCTGCTTCTTAATGTTCCATGGCATTTACTACCAGAGTGGCTGTTTCTTTTTTACTTGTAATTGTGTATCCGTATGTGCACGGTGTACATGTGAGTACAGATAAGGAGATGAGGAGGTATAGGATCCACTGGAGCTGACGTTACAGGTGGCTATGAGTGCCCCTACAAAGGGGAATTGAACTCAGGTCCTTCAAAGAGCAGCACACTTTCCTAAAGGCTGAGCCATCTCTCCAACCCCCCCCCCTCCCCAAGAATGGGGACTTCTTAAAAGATACTATTTTGAAAGAACTCCTGCCTGAAAAGAAATTGTGAGGTCTAAGGAAGTAGATTCCTCTTTACTGCCAGGCACCCCACCCTGCTAGAGATGAGGGGGGTGGCGGGGAAGACTAGCAGATCAGAGGCTCCAAGCCAGTAAAAAAGACGGCGACAACAACAAAAAGTTTTAGCTTTAAGTCTGTATTTTCTTGATGTCACAGAGCCACTTGGTTATGGGGGGAAACGTCTACTCGAGGAAGCAGGAAACTAGCGCTTGGGCAAATTCCAAGCTCCAAGTGTGGCAGCCCCTTTTCTCTCCTCTCCTCTCACCCTCTCTCAGCTCCCAGGTAACACACCTCCCAAACACCCAGCACTCCGCCTTCCTCACACTGTTTGTTAGTGAGTTTTATGTCAACCTGACACAAGCTGGAGTCACTGGGAAGAGGACTCTCAACTGAGAAAATGGCTCAGAAGACTGGCCTGTAGACAAATCTGTTGGAAGTTTTCTCAATTAACGATTCGTGTGGGAGGGCTCAGCCCCCAGTGGGCAGTGCCACCCTTGGCCAGGAGCTCCTGAGTTCTATAAGAAAACAGGCTGAGCAAGCTATGAGGAGCAAGCCAGTAAGCAGCACTCCTCCATGGACTCCAGTTCCTGCCCTGACGTCCCTTTAGTGATGAATACAAGTGAGAGTTGTACAATGAAGTAAACCCTTTCCTTTTGGCCATGGCATTTTATCCCAGCAACAGAAACCTAAGAGATTCCCAGTAGCTTCGACTAAAGCTTCCTTTATTAATTTCTAAATTATTTTATTTACATGTGCAAGGATGTGCACTTGTGTGCAGGTGCCCATGGGGGCCAGGAGGGGGTGCCGGATCCCTTGAAGCTGTATTTATAGGTATTTGTGAGCCACTTGATGTGGGTGCAGGATCCAAACTCTTCCTCTAATGGATCAGGAGATATTCTTAACAGCTAAGCTGTCTTTCAGCCTCTCTTCTATTTTTTTTTTTAACATTTAAAGCTATTTCTTAATAAAATTAAGTAATAAAACTAATACATGTTAGCAAAAACACACATTATATGAATGAAACTATTTTTTCCAAATAAAACTTTTCAGAGCATGGCACTGCTTTCAATATATTCACAAAAAGCAGTTGGATTCTCTCATTTGCCTCTGGTAGAGCAACCTGTTCACACAGCCCTCTGGAACTCAGCACTCCCCAGCCTTCTGCCCTTTGCTTAACTTGCATGCCTCAGACCCCTCCTTTCCCCTCCCCTCTCCTCCTCCTCCTCCCCCTCCCTTCCTTCTCTTCTCTCCTATCCTTTCCTCTCCCTTCCCTTCCCCTCTCCCTTCCTCCCCTCTGCCCTCCTCCATCCCTGTTCTCCCCTCCTCTCTCTTCTCCCACATTGTAGGTTATTTGGAGCACAAATGTTAGGATATAGTTGTTTGTTCAGTTTGTATTTTGTGAGACTAGGTCTAAGTCTGTAGCCCTGGCTGGCCTAAAACTTAACAGTAGTCTTCCTGCCTGAGCTTCTCAAATGCTCAAATTACCATACTGTGCCACAACAGAGTTTTCATGCCTTCCATAAAGAGAGCCAAGCATAAGGCTTTATTCCTAACTGATACCTGATAAATGAGTGAAATCTGAAAATAAGTTTAAAAAGTTTGACTTGTAGAATAAATTACTTACTGTTGACTTGACACATTTTTTAAAACCATCGACATTGCCATAAAAAATGGGACTGGAAAATCTCAGGATCTTCACCCCTTCAGGCTCTTCAAGCTGGTGGTTTGTTTTTGTTTTTGTTTTTTTTAAAGGGGTGGGGAGGGACGGAGGGAGGGAAGAGAGAGAGAGGATAGAAGGGAGAGGGAGGAGAGAGAGAGGGAAATCAAGGTTAAACAAATCCACATCTCGAATCCTCACTGTTACTAGGAGGAGCTGGGCAGAGCTCCTCTGAGCTATGGGGCGTTACCCAGCAGGAAGATGCACAGAATCAGAGCCCATAGAATCAGATTCAGAACAGAAGCAGAGTGCGGTACCACAGAAGCTAACAGGCTGCTGCTACCCAGACGAAGAAAGGGGCTCTAAAGAAAACGTGACTGGTCTCCAGCCTCCCCTACTGATGGTTTTGATTTTGCTAAAATTCTTTGTGCAGGGGATGGACAAAAGGCATCTGTGGGGTTCAGAAACTGCCCTGTGGTGGTGTTTTTTGTTTGTTTGTACCCTCCTGGGGTGGCTGTTCAAAGGCTATAGAGTCATCTAGTCCTAAGCAGTCACAGCCAGAGTCATCTAGTCCTAAGCTATCGCAGCCACGTTAGTTAGTCCAGCCCTTTCATATGAGAACATCTGGGCGGGAAAGGCAAGTCCCACCTACACAGAGCTCAGAATCTGGGTTCCGAGTTAAGCCGCAGAACTGCACAGTGGTACTCTTCCATGCAGTTGCCTATCTCTTATACAGTCTGGTTTCTAAAAAGCAACAGGACTCTTGTATGTGTTTCTATTAACATACCGTCCTGTTACCACAGCATATTTTACAGAGCCTCTTGATCTCCAGCCACTGATGAGACTTTTTTCTCTTGATGATACTTGGCTCAACATTACAGAAAGATTATGGAAATAAACTAAGTATTAGCTAATAGAATTCCAGGTTGAATATAAAATTCCCAGCACTCACATGGCGGCCCACAACTGTAACTCCAGTTCCAGGGATCTAGCAGCCTCACACAGACATACATACAGTCAAAACATCAGCACACATGAAAAATAAGTAAATATGTTTTTAAATTATCCTTATAAAAACATTAGAGACATTAGGTGGTTTTATAAAGACTATGGATTACAGACAAATATAATTTTTATTAAATATCTGCAAGTAATCTGATTGCCTATTATATTTAATCCCTCATTATGAGTTTTCACACCAAACTAACATTCAACTAGCATGGGTAAATGTCCTGTAATTGATTTATGAAGAATCCAAAGTTCTTAAAACACTCACAGTCTGCTGGTGGATTTTCCCAACAGAAGTCCTCTTGGCTCGTACCTAACATGCTAAAATAAATCTGAGGTTTCTTGAATTCTGGGCTAGCAAGCCTTCCTGTAACAAGCGTCTCACAAAGGCACTTACATTTTTATAATGTGTGATGCTTTTGTAGATGTCTGTGCTGGGGACACTTCCAAGGCCATTCCATGAAGGGCTGTAAGAAGAAAATTGAATACTGGGATTTTATCTTTTATTTTATTTTATTTTTTTACAACACTTTAAAAGTTAAAAAGAAATCACTGCTCTGAGAGAGAACATCGTTCTGGTGTTTTGGACTCTGCCTTTATTGCGGATGACATTTTCCTGTATCTAACTCTGAAATGAACAGCTGGTGTTTGCGTGGAACTGAAGAAAGAACTAACTGTGAGTCTCTTCTGATGGCTGGGAGACATAATGAGCACTTTGGAGTTCATAACAATTTATAGCAGGGGCGTCAAGCTTTCTCACATGGCAAACCTGGAAGCCCAGCCGTAACTCTGAGTGGCTAGCACTATTAGCCCTACTTTTATTAGTTCATAAAATAATGTCCAGAGGAGCTAGAGGAGCCACTGAGTGAAGGGCACATAGCCTGTCTTTGACACATGGGGCTTTGGTTCCTTCCACTTCCTTGTGATTTATGGCAACCTGCTGACGGCGGCGTCGGCGGCGTCTGCAAGTGATCAGATTAGTCTCTGCTTTTAAAAGCAGCAGCCTGCGTGAAGCAAGCCCTGCCTGTTGACCAGACCACCGACTTCCTGTTCCTGAGGCAATCAGATAAATTCCATGTCTCTCCAACTGTGACTAGTGGCATCGGCATCGGCATCGGCTGAATGCAGCCCATGGAGAAGGACTAACTGCTTGGGGTCCTTTCAGCATTGTGCTCTCTGGATCAATGTTATAATTACTGGAAATTAAATACTGTAAACGGTACTGCTTTTTGTTGGCTAGGAGCCTGGTTACCAAACCAGCAACTAAATTGTACCACCAAGTTTTCCCTTGGCTCACAACGACTGAGCTCATTTTTAAGTTAAATCATAAGTTAGTCTTTCTCAAAGAGAGAGGAAAAAAACCAAACCACCTTCCTTCTCAAAACAATCTCACAAAAGAAGGAGCTGCTGAGCACACTCAGCACAATATCCCTACAGACAGTTTCTTTCTTGTTTCCGGGTGGCAAGCTGGGCCCTCTGGAATCGAATGAACCCTTTCAGGACCCTGTGCCGCCAGGGTGCTGAGGGAGCCTTTCAAAGAGGAGCCAACAAACATGCTAAGGGAGGGAGGGCGGGCAGAGAGCTGGTTAGTGGGTGGGAGACGTGAGCCCATGCTAAACTGAAGATATCTATGTTGGTATTCCCCAGGTGTCTGCTTCCATCACTGCCCAGGCAGAGAAGAGGGCAGACATCTGAAAACGGCAAGGAAAAAACACTAAAAGGGGCAGAGGCTGTGCTCCGCAAGCCCAGGAGGACACACAACTAAAACCAAAGTCAAAACAAAACCTGTCACCAACCAGATAATCCGCCTTGAGCCTGCCTCGCCTGCCTTCATAGGCTATTTCCACCATGACTCATAGTTCTGCTGCATCCACTGAGCATACGAACTAATCTTGTTTACTTCACATAATTGGGTATTATGTGCCTTGTCTGTCGGATTTGAATGAATCCTGACTGTAATAACCATTGTAAAGGTCTCAGTCATATAATGAGTTACTAGCTCTAAAGAGTAAAATTAGTGGGACTATATTGAGGAGCCGACTTGTTCTGTGCCTGGTGCCAGTTCTATGACTGGTGCCCAGGGCCTCTAATACTCATCTGAATTAACCAGGATTGAAACAACACAAGTTCAGACTTTGGCTGATCCATGTGTCTATCCTTCATGTTAAGACAAACCAACCAATGGAGAGCAGCATGGGGCCTGTGAGAGTAGGCATAAATAGGGAGTGAGCTGCATTGGGATTTAAGACTTAGTTCTGCCAATTAGTAACTGACAGCATTAAGAAAGATCTCGAAGCTTTCTGAGCTTAAACTTTCTCACCTGCAGAGTAAGACTAATCAGACCTAGTCAACAGTATAAGGGGGTGTATAATTCATACACTCGGTCAGTGTATAATATTATAAAAAGAAGTTGTGTCTGTATTTAATGAAAACAGTCTAGGAAACATCAGATTGTGCCTCCTATCAGATGCTTGAGTTTGTATTTTGGGTTTTTTTTTGGGGGGGGTGATGGATTGTTTTGTTTTTTAGTACTTACAACTGAACTCTGAGGACCACAGTCAGTAGTCCAAATAAAAGGCCAGCTAGCAAACCAAGGTCCAGCCCCAGAATGATGGACATTATGCATGTAAACACCCAGATAACCTAGAGGGGAGGGGGAAGAAATGAAAAGATCTATATTAGTTCATCAGATAACAATCAAGTGTTTGAAAATGAGTCTTCCCATAGATCTAGGACCTTCACATAGGAGACATCAAGGCTTGGCCTGCTCCACGCTACTCTAAGACTGCTCTGGAGTCACCAACATTCAGGCTAGGCTTAGGGAACGGACGTCATGAGTGACAGGCGTGTATCAAGGAACTGAGCCTTATTTAAAGGATGTTGTGTGGTAGATGACTTACAGCATCCGTCTTATTCTGCTTCCACAGACGAGGAACGTCGCACACCTGCATAAACATCCCTTTCAGGTTGGCAATGACGACGGCTGCCAAGACTGACTGTGCAGAGACAGGGAAGGCTATGTTATTCAAGGCAATGCTTTCCACGTGTTGATTTCCAGTCTCCTGCTGTTTCTCTTATAAAAGTTTGGTGACAAGAAACTGGTGCAAAGAAAAAGCAGGGTTTTACCTTCTGCAAGGGTTCCAGAAGCTTCCCCAGGGCAACAATGGCGACCATCACAATCACAGCTGAGATGATGCCAGCGACCTGAAAGACACTTTCTATGAGGTGGGCACACCCTGCTCGCCACAAGAGTGCATACAGACACACTGAGTCCTTCCTCATCTCTCCCTTTCTGCTCAGTACGTAGAGAAATGAGCATTATTTGCTAAACCCATGCAAAATGGGAAAAGATACAGAGCAATATATACCCAGTATTGCTGAGAAATTAAAGAGAATAGGAGAGCTAAAGCTGTTAAAGTCAAGCTAGTTTGTTTTGAATTTCATCTGAGTGGCTAGTGCCTTTTGATGTCGATTTATGAGGTCAACCTTCTTGTTGTTGGCCGTGCCATGAGACATAGGTCCTTCTGATTTCTCCAATAACAGAGATGGCTGGAATGAATCCTTATAACATATATTAGACTCTGCATTGTGCAAACAGCAGCCATAACAGTTACTCTAATAAGAGATGTACCTATACCTCATAATTGCCATGACCAAACACCTCAGAGAAAATAAAAATAACCCATCTTATCACAAATTCACAGTATCACACTGGCACACTAAGACCACTGCTCCTGTCTCCTCCAACAATTGTAGGCACAGGTTCCAACCAAACACTGGCTGAAGCAGTAGAGCAATCATGGGATAAAGGAAGCTCAGAAACTTTACCTTCGCTGGCAAAAAAAAGTTCTGCTAAGATCCATAAGGAGGAAGGAGAGAGGCTGAGGGGGCGGGGGCTATTCCTGGTCTGATCAGTTGATTTGGCCAATGAATTCTCTGCTGAGACAGCATAGAGCATGGCTGATCTGAAGACTAGAAACTCTGCAGCAAAGGAGAAAAGACAGGGAAGCAGAAGCAGACTGGTCAGAGAAAGGGACAGGCAAGAGGGATTGAGCAAAAGCAAAGCCCAGCCCCATGCGTGGCATCCAGCGAAAAGGAGCAGGCACAGAGAACATCAGAGGAAACATTCATTCTGTCTGGCATACTGGCTGTTTATGGTTAGGTGTGGGTCGGTCTGGGCCAAATTATGAATATTGTAAATATAAAGAATTTCACTCTACATCGTCTACTTCCTCTTCGTATCTATGATCTGGCTTCATGACCCAGGTTCCCGGGACCATGGTAAATAGTTTCCTCTTCTGTCTAAAAAGGTAATATTCTCCTCTCTTCTACCCCTCCCCCTCTTCCCTTCTTCCCTTCCCCCTCCTCCTTTCTTCCCCTCCCCCTCCTCCCTTCTTCCCCTCCCCCTCCTCCCTTCTTCCTCTCTCCCTCCTCCCTTCTTCCCCTCTCCCTCCTCCCTTCTTCCCCTCCCCCTCCCTTCTTCCCTTCCCCCTCCTCCCTTCATGTCTTCTATCTCCTCCTGTTACTCGATCAGTATTTATTGAGCCACTTGCGTTTTGCTAAGGTTGAGAAACTTTATGAGTTGGTAAGAGGCACATTTGGAGACAGGGACCACTATCTACACAACCCAAGGCAGGAGACGGGCCATTCACTAAAGGTTATGTAGTAGAAGTCTCTAATTATAGAGACAAGACTGATTTTGATCACAGTATCAAAACCTTTAAGGGATTAATTACTTGAATTTACTGTATTAAGCTGGTTTGTGGGAAAGCATAGACTTTACTATCTTTGAGAAGACTCAGTTCCTGGCAAAGGAATTATTGTTAAGTGAGAAGGTAATTAGAGCTATGAAGTAATTTGTATTAAGAATCACTTTTTTTTTTTTTTCTGAACCAGGAGAAGTCAGGGTAGCAGTGAGAAAAAGAACAGGGAGGAAGGTTTGGCTCTTCTACAGTCCCAGTATAGAAAACAGTTAAAATCCACCAATTCTGTTTGTTCTTCAACAACTGTATGCCTGGTACTCCTCAGGGGCCAGGCCCAGTATGTGTGTCCTGGATGCTAAGAGGTCATTCCTCTCTCAAGGTGTAAATAATCAGCATTTAGTAGTCAGTGCATGACAGGACACTACCCTGGCTTGTTTAGACCTCTCAGCACCGCACCCCCTCGAGGTAGATACAGTGGTATTCCCATTCATACTGAAGTGGAGGCTCTAGCATAAAATAGCAGAAACCATACAAGAAGCCTCGATAGTTTGATTGGTCACAGGTCCCTGGATTTCAGTCCAAGGTCTTAGACTTTTAACCCTAGAACTTAATATGCTTTCCAGTAATTAAATATCAAGCCATTCCTGCCTTGTTTCCTTCTTCAATGCTGAACTCCTGGCTTCCTTCCCTGCTAAATATAATGCAGGCCAGTGTGTGGCAGAGGATATTAACTTACCAGAACACCATGATCCCCCAGCCCTTTGCCAAGGAGGTCACTTTACATGACATTATTATGGGGAAGCCAGCCCAGGCCTTGTTTGGGCCTGAAGGTAACAGCAGGAGAATGGCCCACAGTAGCTGGGGATTCAACTGCACCCACTCAGGACCATGCATCCTGGGAAGCTCCTCAGTGCCCACCACTAATGCAAGGGCAGGATCTCCAGATGCTGACAGCTTGAGCATGCAACAGGCATAGCCTGGGACTGAACTCTGACCACACCTCCTCTTGGCAATTGAACTCTGCTTTTGCTTCTTGGTATATACTGGGTTCCTTTACCTGGTTCCTCTAAACTAGAAATAGCCACAAACAGCTTCTTAATCTCTCTCTCTCTCTCTCTCTCTCTCTCTCTCTCTCTCTCTCTCTCTCTCTCTTTCTTTCTTTCTTTCTTTCTTTCTAAAGAAAAACTCTAAGAATTAAAATTAAATTTTGCTTCAGTGTAACCAAAAATTGGCAGAGGCTAATTAATAGGAGAGGAACACCACATATATGTGGTGACATCATCTGCACTATGGTAACACCGTCTGTGTTGTGTAAATGTCACCCATACTGTGGGGACATCCAATGTGCTCCACGCACATTTAGAGTTCTCCCTGGGTAAGCCACTGCTGGCATCACTGAGTTCTCAGCATTTGCTTTCATTCTTGTGTCTCTGCCTTAACAAAACCCTTGAAGATTGTGTGTTTTATAGCAGCTTGGGCTTATTCTCTTTTACAATCTCAGGCCTTTTTGGTCCTAAATAATGTTCTTTCCTATGTCGCTAAGCTAAAGCCTTCTGAGGCTTGGCAGAAACCCAGTTCACGTCCAAGGCTAGGCTTTGGTCTGTGTGGAGCTGAGTCTGGTTTGAAACAAACTTTGGGAACATTTCCTGAGCTATTTGACCAGCCTCAGGAGGAATCAGCCAGAGATTATGGTTACCTTGTGAAAGCAACAACCAAAAGCCATATTTAAGAGGCAAAATTAAATCCGTATTGAAAACATCAAGAACAGAAATAATACTCAGGAAGAAACCCCAAAATATTACGACAAAAGCATTCTTGTCCAACAAATTGTTGTTCTGTGAATCTAAAATCATCTGGAGAAGTTCCTGACTTTTGAAAAGGAAATATGAACAGAAAGTGTAGTAACTTGGGCTGGAGAGATGGCTCAGTGGTTAAGAGCACTGGCTGCTCTTCCAGGGGACTTAGGTTCGATTCCCAGCACCCACATGGTGGCTCACAACAATCTGTAACTCCAGTCACAGGGGATCCCATGACCTCTTCTGGCCTACATATATATAAATTGCAAGGCTTCAAAAAGCTTCATTTTCCCACTGTTGTACTGGAAATTGGACTCAGGGCTCACACATTTAGAGCAAGCATTCTGAACTGTGTCTTCAGCCTTTGTCTCCCCCCCCCCCCCGCCCGCTTTAAGATTTGTTTATTTTATGTATATGAATCACTGTTACTGTCTTCAGACACACCAGAAGAGGACATCGGATCCCATTATAGATGGTTGTGAGCTACCATGTGGTTGCTGGGAATTGAGCTGAGGACCTCTGGAAGAGCAATCAGTGTTCTTAACCTCTGAGACAACTCTCCAGGCCTCCCATTTTCTTTTTTAGTACTGAGTGTAGTTCTGTGTGTAGTTATCAGCCAGGTAAACACTGACAAATAAGAATTTGGTAATCATGGTTCCAGGAGTCCATAAATACTGCTATTAAAGAAGTTTTTGATAAGGGTCAGGCAAGAGATGAGGCCCAAGTTGGATCAGATAAGGAAATACAAGTCCCTCTCTGAAGGCTAAGAACTGTTGTGTGCCGTTCTGCAGAAGCCTCTCTGGGCCACCAACCCCCTCCTGATTCCTGCAATCAGTAATCAGTGTTATCCTCCTGTCTCTACGTACCTGTGTCTTTCCCCCAGTGCTCTCCTGGACAGCCGTTCGAGACAGAGCAGTGGTAGCCACAAAACAGGAGAAAAATCCAGAGAAGACGTTGCTTATCCCAAAGGCAATGAATTCCTAGGAAAGAGACTGGGTGACGGGGATGCTACAGAGAGAATGATTGCCAGACCCCCAGCAAGTGTCCAGCAGGATGGCTCAGTAGGCACGGGGGCTTGCCATGCAAACCTGTTGACATGAGTTCAAGTCTCAGAATCCATGCAAAGGAGAAAGGAGAGATCTGACTCCACAAAGTTGTCCTCTGACTGCCACACGTGTTCTGTGGTACACATGCCTACATACATCATGAGCATACACACAATAACCACTTAAAATGGCAATAAATCACCAAGAGTTACTTGGTCATATGAAAAGCTCTTTTTCTAACTTACTAGTTAACTTTCATGTTGCTTTTGACCTAATGAAATTACCTTTTTTTTTTTTTTTTCAATCTGTGCTTGTGCTGGCTAGCTTTATGTGAACTTGACACAAGCTAGAGTCGTTTTGGAAAAAGGAAACTCAACTGAGAAAATAACCCCACCATATTTGGTCCATTATCAATCCTGTTAGGCATTCTTTTCTTTTCTTTCTTTCTTTTTTAAATGGTTGTTTTGTTGTTATTGCTTTGTTTGGTTGGTTGGTTGGTTTTTCTAGACAGAGTTTCTCTGTGTAGCCCTAGTTGTCCTAGAACTCACTCTGTAGACTCACTCAGAGAGCCACCTGTCTTTACCTCCCGAGTGCTACAAGTAAAGGCATGCACTACTGCTGCTTAGCTTGCAGGGCTTAATGATTAGTTGGAGGACTCAGCTCACTGTAGCAGTGACATCCCGGGCTGGTGGTCCCGAGTGCTAAAAGAAAGCAGACTGAGCAAGTCACAGGGAGCAAGCCAATAAGCAGCGCTCCTCCTCTGCATCAGCTCCTGCCTCCAGGATCCTGCCTTGAGTTCCTTCCCCGACCTCCCTGGATGACAGGCTACTCGCTGTAAGCTGAAATAAACCCTGTCCTCCCCAGATTGCTTTTGTCCATAGTGTTTCTGTCACGGCAACAGAAACCCTAGCCAAGACAGTGTTGTTGTAGCTTATTTCTTAAGAAGTAAGGTGACCTCATATGCATATTTCAAAACAGTCTTTAGCTAGGACAAGAGAGAAATCAAGTCAATAAAAGCTAGTGAAAGAAACCCAACACTTCTCTTAGGTGAGCCGCAAACCTCCCCCACTTGTGCTTTCTGTACTTGTTCTCAGCCTTATAAATTCAGTTCAGTGGATAGGCGACCATACCTGGTTCCCATCGATGATGTAGTCATGCTTGGTGGCATAGACTTTTCCTACAGACACCGCAATAGCATAAGCCACCACAGCAATGGAGAAGGATGCAGCTAGCATGTCAGAAAACAGGCCCACCGACGGCAGGGCGGGAGGCAAGAACCTGGAAAGGGAAAAACTGTTGTGACGATGTTGTGAAGATGGGCAACCTTCCCCAACCTTGTCACTCTGTTCGCTCAGACACAAAGGACGGGGCCCAAGGATAGGAGATGCCTACATAGAAACATCTGCTTTTCTGCTTTGTAACCAGAAGTTAGTGGGTAGCTCACTGGCTGCTTTCAGCACTCCTGCTTGAGAGGTGCGCTGGCCGGTTGTGTGTGTGTCCACTTGACACAGGCTGGAGTGGTCACAGAGAAGGGAGCTTCAGTTGGGGAGGTGCCTCCATGAGACCCAGCTGGGGGGCATTTTCTCAATGAGTGATCAAGGGGGTAGGGCCCCTTGTGGGTGGTGCCATCCCTGGGCTGGAAGTCTTGGGCTTTATAAGAGAGCAGGCTGAGCAAGCCAGGAAAAGCAAGCCAGTAAAGAACATCCCTCCATGGCCTCTGCATCAGCTCCTGCTTCCTGACCTGCTTGAGTTCCAGTCCTGACTTTCTCTGATGATGATCAGCCATGTAGAAGTAAGCTGAATAAATCCTTTCCTCCCCAACTTGCTTCATGGTCATGATGTTTGTACAGGAATAGAAACCCTGACTAAGACAAGAGGGTTTTGTTTTTGTTTTTGTACTTCTAACATAAATACATCTGTCACTATCAATTCTTTAATACAACTCCATCCATGTCACTTCACATGTAACATTTTTTTTTTCTCACACAATTTCACCTTCAAGGTCTTTGACAACACAAGAGATGCTAGGCATGTTATAAATTTTAGTCTGTGTGAAAAGATGTCAATTCTGTTGAAGAGACGAAAAAATATGATACTGAAAGAACTTAGCAAAAAAAAATTCTAGCTGGGCAGTGGTGGCGCACGCCTTTAATCCCAGCACTTGGGAGGCAGAGACAGGCAGATTTCTGAGTTCGAGGCCAGCCTGGTCTACGGAGTGAGTTCCAGGACACAAAAAAAAAAAAAAAAAAACCTGATTTTGAAAAACAAAAAAAAAAAAAAAAAAAAAACAAAAACAAAAAAACCAAAAAAAACAAAACAAAAAAAAGATCCATCATATTTAAAAATATCTTAAATTTAAGAAGACAAAATCCTCACCCCACATTAAATGTATGTTATTGAAATCACCCTGCACAGTCACTAGAATAACCCAACGATTGATTGAGCTTCCAGACTAGCAAAACCAGAGCTTCTCTATAAACTATTAAAAATTAAACATTATAAAGTTATGATTATGAAATGTGTCCCCAAATATAAAAGTTTGGAGGAAGAGTGTTAGTTACTTATAGAATGTCCATTTTGTGCAATCCCAAAGGTCTTCAGCCATTAAAATGAATCTCCCACCTACGTCCCTTATACAATGTGGGAATGGTAGTCTTAGAGACAAACTGTAGAGAGGTTGTGAGCTGGTGAGCATCCCAGGGTTCTAGTGAACCTGTCTCTCTCAATTTTGATGTGAAAGCTGCAGCCCATAGACTAAAGTGAGTGGCTTGACACTTAGTGGGGCCATGTTGGAGACGGGACTATTGGGTAGTAAGAACTGCCAGATTGTTGTGAATCCTCTCATCACAGGGTTCATTTTCAGACTTCTCCCCCGCTCCCCCTCCTGTCCTATATGTAGGCTCTGGAATAGACCCCAGCTGTAGACAACGTGTTAGGAACCTCAACCCACGCTGAGTGACTCAGTATCACCTGCTAGTGTAGAGCTGATCTTAGAGCTTACTTAATAGGATGCTTCCAAGATCCAGTCAAGTCTATTTCAGATAGCCAGGGCTCTATCAAAGCTTAATCCTGAAAAGGTTTTAGTTTTGATAATTGCACGATGCCCTTGCCTCCGTGACTGTAGTGTTCTCTAAATATTACCCAATCCTTGATTATTGGTGTTAAAAATTGTGAAGTATGAAATCAAAGGACGTAAGTCATTCAGTGACTTGATGATTCGAGGCATGCTGGTTGAATCTACCAACTCTCTTTCATTGGCTGTCACAGGAGGACTGTGCCGTCTTCTCATGAAATTCAACGAGATGTAATTGTGTAACTAGTTAGTTCCTTGATACTCGTGATGCTCAACCTAGGCTGAAAGAACCTAAACCCAGCACCTTCAGGTCACTACTTGTAACTTCTCACTGGACTTCAATGGTATCAACCATTTGTCCAAAGTCAATTAGTAGAAGCCCTGTCTGGACATCTTCTAATAACCAAATTAAGAATATCGTTTATTACCTGGTGTAACATTTTCTAAACTACATGATCATCCCATGAGCCTGTTAGCCCTAGCCAACCCAGTCTGACCCAATGAAGGGAAAGAGGCACATGAACACACATCCTAAAGACATGAGGATGAGGAACAGTGGTCCCCATTGGGCCAAATAACATAAAGTGGGACTCTTGGGGTCAGTCAATCATAAGCAGTGGTTTCTCCTCCTTTTTTTTTTTTTTTTTGTTTTTTTTTTTTTTTTGAGATAGGGTTTCTCTGGGTAGCCCTGGCTGTCCTAGAACTCACTCTGTAGGCCAGGCCGGCCTTGAACTTAGAAATCTGCCTGCCTCTGCCTCCCCAAGTGCTGGGATTAAAGGCGTGTGCCACCACCACCTGGCTCTCTTCCTTTCAATTAATGGATGGCCCCAAATTGTCTCAGCCTTTCCATACTTGTAACAGAAACTGAGTAGTTTCTGTTATGTGACAAACATGTTAATTGGATATTTAACTTCAGGTTGGATGGGAATATTTGGCAAATGTTCCTCAATCCAGCTATAGAATGGTGGCAGTCCATAGGAAACAGCTGTCCCCATCCTACCATACCATCTTTCCCGGGCCACACTTCCAAGTTCACTGCAAAGGATATCAACTGAAAATAGTGGCAATAAATATGGTGACAAAGAGCACCTCTGAATCCGACTAGTAAAGAGGAACCAGTCACTGAGGGTTGAGACAAAATAGCTTGGTATAGGGAGTGAAGGGAGTGAAATTCAGAGCACAAAAGCATGCACATACATGCACGCATGCACACACGTGTGCACACACACACACACACCATGGGGACATAGGATGGAAGAGAAGTACTTGCTGAAAAGAATGAGACACGGAGGGATGAACACCAGCTGCATCAGGAGAGAGGCAGGCTACGACTGGTGGGAGAGAGAAGGTTTAAGTGAACCCCTTTGGAACACTAAGACACTAACTAGACAATGAAAGGTTGTGTTTTTTAGCCAAGAAAGAGGAGAAAGAGGACAGAGTTGTGGGAGCACTGGGTAGGTTCCATTAGAAGTACAGAAAGGCTAGGATAGTTTGGGGCCCTCCATTAGCTGACAGGAGGAGGGGACTGCTTATACTGACTGACCCCGAGACTACTGACAAATGTTGTGGTTAATATTACAGATGTGGTAGACATGTAGGCTTCCTCTGGACTGCAGTGTGAGTCACCTCATCTACTCTGCATTTTTATGAGCACTCTCAGAGGCATTTCACAAGCTTCAGTTAAGGCCTCAGCTGTGTAATTACCATTGTCTTACAGAAGAACTTTCCCAGGGCCATACAAGTTGACAGTGACAGAGATGGATAAAAGACCTCGGCCTTTTTCTCTCCTAACTCACAAAATGTCTAAATATATATGTATATGTACATATATATATACATATTATATTTAAAATGTACATGAAAATACTACAACTTATTTATAGGTATGAAAGATAGCATTTTTGTCTGTGGTTGACTACATAGCAGAGAACTTAAGTCAGACAGCCTAGAAACAAACTATGCATAACGCAATCAATGCTCACTGTGAATAAGTTCATATTGCGTTGTAATTGTACATATGTGTTTTAATCAGTAGTCTGGCACTATAAACGTACATGTCCTGCCTCACTTTAAAACAAGGGCGCATGCAGAGTCTGCTTTCTCAAGTGGCCTGAACGTGGTCTCCACATGTGCTATTTGTCTGATGCTCGGCGCACACAGCATTCCTGCGAAGTCACATGCAAGTAAGACTATCAATAGTGAAGCGAAACCAGTAATAAAAAGTTTCATTTAAACAAAGTGCTGCCCTAGTTTATTAGTGCTATCTGGAAAAAAATGCCGCACTCACCCACTTGGGATGGACTTAACAATGCCAGCATTGTAATTTTTTTCCAAGTTGGCCCCATAGGAAATGGCAGTGGCAATTATTGTCTGAAATAAAAGAAGAGAAAAAAATTGAAAAAAAAAAAAAAAACAACTCCGCTGACTTTAACAATTTCTTGCTTGTCAACCTACTTAGTGCCGAGTTTTCTAACTACATATTTTACTTACCACAATTACTTCTATAGGAATAGGGACTGGGATTTTGTGTTTAAATCGATCGTTTAATTCCTTAACAGCCATACAGATGACGATGGTCAGTAATCCAGCAATGAAGTCGGCAATATTGGTGTCACCGATATTTTGAAAAATCTCAATTAGTGTCTGTAAAGAGAACAATGGGTGTATATGTCTTATGCTATATAGATACCTACATAAAAGCAGTTCTCCCACATGAACAGTCATATCACATCAAACAGTACATGTGAGTCTTATGAAAAAGAAAATCTTAAAAAATTGTCCTGGAAAGCTGTCTCAGTGGGTTAAGGCTCTCATTGCCTTAATGAGGATGTTCTTTCTGTGTTCCATCCTCAGACCCATATGACTGAGGGAGAGAGCTAACTCCTGAAAATTGCTCTCTGACCTCCACATCTTTGCTGTGGTGCACATGAAAACATACATGTGTATACACACACGCACACACACATTAACATATTTAGCATTTACAAAAATGTATTGGCTAATAAAAGAACCATTAAGTGCATAAAATTGCTAAAATACATGCATAAATAAATAATATAAAGCTATTTTAAGATCATAAAAACATATTGATTAATGCAGGAACATTAAGCACATGCAATTTCTAGAACACACACAAAGTTACTAACTTGGAGAAGTAAAACAAAGGGCAGTTTTTACATTTTTGTGTTTGCTTCTCTATATTTTAGGATAAAATGGAGAATTTTTCAAAGGAAAACTGTAGACTGCTATATTTTACTTATAAAAAATAAAATGCATATATCTTAAGGAGCTTGCATAGGTGCTGTTTTGTGCCATTTTCGTAGGTAAGTGTGTTAATGAAGCCAAAGTTTGACAACCCAAAAAGTCCAATTACTTTTCTTTGGTCCCATCCAGCATCCTAAGCAACGTTCTTTCCCCAACCTGAACGATGTAGGGAACAACAGTAAAAACCTTCAAAACATATGGAGGTTTCATATGGAAATCCAGATGGCGCTGATCAATTCTTTGTGGCAAATGAAAACCACAGGATGGATACATAGGTCAAGTATATATTGTTTAGAAGTTAGCTTAACACCAAAAGCTATTTACTCCAAGTGGGCAGATTAATAAACTCAAGGAAAACTCATTTTGTATTGTAAACTCGAGGCCTCTGGGACATCAGAGTCTTCTTCAAAGGAATCAGTAAGGGAGAATCCTGGGCAGAAAACTAGCATCTTCGTTCTGCTGCGGTCTCTTAGGTAAGTAGTGTCTCAAGGAGGCATTCGTTAAAAGCAGAGTTACAAATGTTTGGCAACCACCGTGTGGGTGCTGGGAAACCAACCCAGATCTTCTGCAATAACAAGTGCTCTTAACTGCTGAGCCATGTCGCCAGCCCCTGGGAACTAATTTTAACATATTCAAGGCCACACAAGCAGAAAGTAGTGGAACCAAGACTCTAACTCCAGTCTGTTGATATTCAAATACTATGACCTTTAGCCACAGTGCTGCGCCTCTGTCTGTTCTGCTAGCCTCCTACCTGTCTTGCTGTGAGCACTGGGTAGCATTTGCTGAAAGATGGAGCTATTGACGAAGTAATGTGGGATGACGGGACTGACGAAGGGAACATTTCTGGCAACCCCGCCCTTTTATATCCATGTATGGCTGTATATTGTTTTCAGGCGCTACTTTTTTTTTTTTTTTAATCTTTCAGCATAAGTTGGCTTCAAACTCACTATGTAGATGGAGATAACTCAGAACTTCTGATCTTTCTGCCTTCACTTCTCCAGTGATCACTGACATGCATCCCATGATGGGAATTGGCCTAGGGAGGGCCTCATGTGTGTTTGGCAAGCACTCTACCAACTGAACTACATCCCCAGCTCCTGGGTTTTTTTCTTTTTAATACACTTTTGCATGACTTCATTCCCCCAAGCCAGAGTGACATCATGTTACTATTATCGCTGTCTCAGGCATCCGTAACATACTTTATATAGAGTATATACTTAGATCTAAGAACTTTAAATCCACTTTGGATGATCTAGATTCTTCTTTTGCATCTCTTTTGCACACTGAATCAGCTTTAAATCTAATGTTCCTTTTCATTTATAATTGCTGAGACATTTACATTATATATTTTATGGATGCTCATAATTAGAAAGAGCTTGAGAGACACATCTCCAATAGTTTCATTTGAAAAGCAAGAATGAAAAAGAAAGGCTTGAAATAATAATTTTATAATAATAACTTTTCTGGAGCTTGCTTCATGCCCTCATCCCCTGAGCCAATTATCCAACTACTCTCTTCTGACAATCCAGTGAAGTAGATGCTATTTGCAACCCTATTCTGCAGAAAAGGAAACCGAGGCAAGCTGACTTGTTCCTAATACTAGTAAGTAGCAAAGTCAAAATTTGAATCCAGACCTCCACAGTTTCAAACCTGAGCTTTCAGCCAGTTTCCAATATGATCTGTCTAGGGGTCACTTAGCTTCTCAGAGGCAATGTTAGACCAGAATTCAAGCCTATTACATCTCAGCCCTGTCTTGGTTTGTTATGCCACCTCAGATCCCCTAATCTTCTGAAGGCCATAGCATCTGGAAAGCTTTGGAGCAGTTGAAAAATGGTTTGCAAAATGTCAGTCATCCCGCTTGCTTCCCTCAGAGAAGTGTGTTTCGGTGGCTGAGTGTACAGAAAACAGATTCTCCAGGTTCAAGACGGAGAATGAGGGAACTGTGATGTTTCCGGAGCGATGCGCAGCACTTACGTAGATAATGGAGAGGACGCCGTTGTAGTTTTTGGTTGAGACATTGAGCACTATCTTTAGCTGTGAGACCAGCACTTGGAAGGCAGCAGCGGTCGTGAATCCGCCAACCAAAGGGTCTGCCAAGTACCTCACTATGAATCCAATCTGCAAACCTCCAAACACCAGCTAGGGTAAGAAAGGAAAAGTTACACATTTGCCTGAGAGAAGGGCCAGCTCTACAAATAGTAACAAGGGAAGCTTTGAAACAGTGAAAACATTGGTAGGCTGCCTATGGGACAAAATATCTTGTAAGAAACAAGTGAGAATTTCCAGCCTCCAGCTTTAGACTCGAAAAACCAAAAACCAAAAACCAAAAAAAAAAAAAAATCCATATGCAATGTAAAATTCAAGTATTCAAGTATTTCCACCTATGTACTATGAAAAGCAAAAATCATGTCACTTCTTTCTATGGCTTCCAGGCCACCTGGCTGAGCGCTTTTGAACACTTTTCTGTTCAGGTCTCCTGTACCCATTCTATGACCACCCTGAGTTAAATCACTTGTTTCTGTCTGCTTCCTTTTCTCTTCCTTTGGTAAGTGATTCTGGTTTTTGTTTGTTTTTTAACTTTTTAAGGTTTCAAATCCATTTTAGCATCTGACCTAAAACAGTGTTATTTAGAAATAACATATATATATGTTCAGGTAGATTGTTTTACATGCATCTTTGAGTCTCCATATTTCAAAGCTAATTATTTCAATAAGAATGACACTCATCTGTGTTTACATGTCTGTCTATTACCTGTATGATTCCAACTAGAAGAGTGAGGGTGCTCGCAAGCAACACTCGAGTCGCATCTCTGGCTCCGGTGTCTAAAGTGGTGGAGTTCAATGCACTTCCATTACCGCTGGGCACAAGAAAGTGGTCATCCGGAGCCATGCTCAGAACAACAGATCCCACCATTAAACTGACCACGGGGAAAGGGCCTGGGGAAAAAGGTTCTGTCAACTCAGCAGCATCGAATCACAGACATTTGGACTCAACACGTCTATGTACAGTTAGAAAGGCATGTGATGGTTGGCTGTCACTAAGAAATATTGTTTAAAGAGGCTGAGAAGTAGCTGTCTCAAGGTATCCCCTGACTCAGAGAGGACAACGGGTGACTTATAAATGGGTGATACTTAGGCAGTGTTCAGCGTGCTTCATGAGTGCAGGACAAGGTCTACCACCACCCATGTGGGATCCTTATGGCGCAGGCATGAGCATTATCAGGAAAGGGTTGCTGGCAGAGACACATGCAAACGGAATCCTTACTTGTTCAAATTTAATATTTATCCGCTATGATCTCATCTCTTAGAGTGTCCAAAATCCTGATCAAGTACTGACACAAGTACCTCCATCAATATCAACAGTGTCCAAACTGACAAAGGATTGAAACACATATTCTTTTTTTTTAATCATATGCCAGTTAATAAAATACCATTTTTTTAAAAAAAGATTTATTTATATATGTCTGAGTGCTCTACCTGCATGTACATCTGCATGCCAGAAGAGGGCATCAGATCTCATTACAGATGGTTGTGAGCCACCAAGTGGTTGCTGGGAACTGAACTCAGGACCTCTTAAAGAGCAGCCAGTGCTCTTAAGCACTGAGCCATCTCTCCAGCCACAGTCTTATTTTTTTTTTAAAGTTCTTATTTATTCTATTTACTACCTACATTTTCCCCATGATGACAGTGATGATCCTACCCTTTGATTATAAAAGCCTTTATGGTTGAGAACCCTTAATACCCAAACCTACTAACCAGGAAGGTCTAAACACAGAGAATGTCAGAGGCAAGCACACTTGTCTCTTACTGACTGGTTCTCTAAAGAGAGGAAGTTGATTCAGTCAATAAGTCTCTCCTGACCTGCTTCTGCAGACAAGTCAGAAGCCAAGTACCGTGAGAGACACGACCATGCACAAGGGCTTGCCATAGACTAGAGGGCATGACTACGTTTGCCTTAAGAAGATTATCCAGGCACCACATCTCACCAGCACAAGATACAGCAGCAAATTCATCTTCATTGCTGATGTCAAACTCACACAGAATCCTATCAAAACATTTATTTTCTGCAACAGTCCAGGAAAAAAAAAACCTACCTTGAATGTTAGGGATGAAAAGAAAATCCATTGTGACCAAGAAGGAATGAAAAGCTTTTTTTTTTTTTCTCTAAATTGTCTTGCAGGATTTTGCTAGCCTTCTAATATTATCATATTGAAATAAGTATGTTCTTTAATGAAATAACAAATCAGTATTTAGTGACCATAATTCACTAAATACAAAATTAATCGAGTGACATAAGTGCATTTAGACCCTGTAAAGTTCTTTCCCTCTGTCATATGTTGGAGGAAAATGCTTTTAAACTGAGTCTGGTTTTTATTACATTTAAAAATTTTAAGACAACACCCAGAGGAAGCTCCACTCCCAGGCGCTCTGACACACGCAGGATCAGAGGTAAGGAGGAACTAACATCTGTCCCAACACTGGGAGTAACTGGGATCAGTGGGACCAGGCACACAGGAACTCCACCAGCCCAGTGACTTGGGTTCCTTCCGGTCTGTCTGGGCTGGTGTCCAGAACAGACCTTGGGTGCAAGCTCTGCAGCCAGTCCCACAACACCCAGAGGAAGCTCCACTCCTAGGTGACCTAACAAGCCCAGGATCACAGGATCACAGAATCATAGGATCACAGACACAGCTTGACTCTGAGGAGTTCTGACACAACCAGGATCACAGGAAGGACAGGCTCCAGTCAGATTTAACAAGGGCAGGTAGCACTAGAGATATCCAGATGGTGGGGGAGGGGAGTGGCAAGCGTAAGAAAATAAACAACACAAACCAAGGTCACTTGGCATCATCAGAACCTAATTCTCCCACCATAGCAAGTCCTGGACACATCATTACACTGGAAAAGCAAGATTAAGATATAAAATCACTTCTCATGGTGATGATACAGGACTTTAAGAAAGACATAAATAGCACTCTCAAAGAAATACAAGAGAACACAGGTAAACAGCTAAAAGCCCTTCAAGAGGAAACACAAAAATCCCTTAAAGATCTTCAGGAAAACACAATCAAACAGGTGAAGGAAATGAACAAAACCATCCAGAATCTAAAAATGGAAATAGAAACAATAAAGAAAACAGAGAGACAACCCTGGCCATACAAAACCTAGGAAAGAAATCAGGAATCATAGATGTAAACATCACCAACAGAATACAAGACATAGAAGAGAGACTCTCAGGGGCAGAAGACACCATAGAAAACATTGACACAACAGTCAAAGAAAATGCAAAAAGCAAAAAGCTCCTAAGCCAGAACATCCAGGAAATCCAGGACTCAATGAGAAGACCAAACCTAAGGATAATAGGTATAGAAGAGAGTGAAGATTCCCAATGTAATGGGCCAGCAAATATCTTCAACAAAATTATAGAAGAAAACTTCCCTAACCTAAAGAAAGAGATGCCCATGAACGTACAAGAAGCCTACAGAACCCCAAATAGACTGGACCAGAAAAGAAATTCCTTCTGACACATAATAATAAAAACACCAAATGCACTAAACAAAGAAAGA
>JADRCD010218872.1:0-14745 GCA_019843815.1 Montemys delectorum
AATTAAGGTCAATTCCAGCTCAGTGGCCTCTGTGCCTTGTTTCTGAAGTACATACTGTCTTCTTCAACACCTGAAAGGGAGTAAACAAAAGCAACAGCAATAGGCTGTATGTTTGGGGAGTTACTTAGATAGCACTTTCTAATACCTCAGCAGAGGACTTCACATGTCTGACACTAGGATTTTAGTTAGGTTTTGTTTGGAACTTGTAGTAAGTGTATCAGCTTAGATGAGCTAAGTCTATTAAAACTGAATCATGTGCATTGTAAGATCTTTTAAAGACAACTAGTTAATAATGCAATTTTGTTAGATTCAGGGTGGATGTCCCACTCATGAAGACACAGAGATGGAGATCAATGCAATTAGCAAGAGTTTTTTTTTTTTTTTATTAATCCAGTATACTGGGGTCGTCTTGTATCCAGGTGAAGGTGATCTGAGGGACGAAAGCTCTCTTTATACCTTTTCAGAACAGAGTTTTACAACTTACAACATGGATTGGTTACCTTTCTCATTGTTCTTTGTTTCCATTGACCTTTATCCTCCAGGAGAGGAAGAGATATCTGTTGCATATGAGGGGTGGGGGAAGATGCACCCACTCCTGTGGATGTTTCCTGGAACTGGGCATTACTCCTCACAATTAGGGCATCTCCTGGGGATGGATGTTTGATAAGTAAATTCTTCTGAAGCTCTCTGTCTTTAGGCTTAATGGACATTCCTACCTCCTTGGTATTTTTATGAGGTATCCCTGTTTGCTCAATTCTTACAATTTCCTGTCGGTTTTTCCACCACCCATATTATTCATTTTTCTATTTCTCCTCCTCCTAAATTTTACTTGCCTACTCCTTCTCCAAGTAGCCTTCTTTCTCCTTGGTCCCCATTAGATCAGTTATATCCTGCTATTTCCTTTTATGTGCCTCTTAATTTCTTCCATTAACCTCTCCAACTCCCCAAGTATTCCAATTTCCCCATCTCCCATATTACATCACATGTAGCCTGTTATTTTCCTTTGTTTCCCTCCCACCTTCTTCTATATTTAGGTTTCCTCTTCCCTATGGAGGGCTCCACAGTTCCCATTTCCCCTATCAGAGGCATATACAAAAGCATCTTCAACGAGTAGTGCCAGGAAAACTTGATGTCCACATGCAGAAGAAATTAGATACCTTGCACATAAAATAACTTCAAAACAGGTTTAAAAAGAACTAGACCTGAAACTCAAAGCATTCCCTTCCAGATTCTAACAGCTGAAAGAAAATATAGGCAGTGCCTTACATCATCTAGGTGTAAGAAAGGAAAGAGCCTCCTGAAGAGGACTCCATTTTCCCAAGAATTAAGCCCAAGTGGGAATTCATAAAACTAAATTGCTTATTGATAGCAAAAAAAAAAAAATAACCAGAGTAGTATAAACATATTTGTCAGCTATTCATCTGACTGAGGTTTGATATCCAAAATATACAGTGAACTCAAAGAACAAACAAAACAAGACAAAAACAAGAGTCAAGCAAACAAATGACCTGTTCAAAAAATGAACCTGGAGCCTAAATAGAGACTTTTTAAAAGAAGAAGAAAATAATAATGTTTAAGAAATAAACATTATAATGTTTCAAATATTTGAAAACATGTTCATCATATCTGGGACTTAGGGAAAGGTAAATCAAACCAATTTAGTTTTCATCTTATCCCAGTCAGACTGGCAGAGATCAATACAACAACTGACAACACATACTGCGGGGGATGTGGGATAAGGGAATCTCACACACTTTTGGTAGAATTGGAAATTGGTACATCTTCTATGGAAATGGGAGCACAAATTTCTTAGAAAGCTAAAAATACATCCATCATACAACTAAGTTATACCACTTCTCTTTCTGTGCTCAATGGACTCATCATTACACAGATACTTGCTCAGCCATGTTCACTGCTGCTCTGTATCCAGTAGCTATGAAATGAAAATGACCCAAATGTTATGGTAAGGAGAATGTAGTGCATGAGGTCATATAAACTCAAAAATACAAGTGTCACAGGTCCAACTGAAGGCTCCTAGTTGTATAAGAAACTTGTAAGGAAAGACAGAAGCACCTTCAGGATAAGAAACTTGGGGAACAATATAAAGGGGGAGAGCAAAGTAGAACTAATCTCATCAGGGAAAAGGAAAAAGGGGAGCTTCTTTGGCAGAGGGGGATATAAAGTTTAAGTTTTCTTTTAAACATTTGTCCTGACTGGACATAAGATGAAGACCATTGCATTTTCAGAAGCAGCTTCCTCTCCTCTATGTATAAACTTGCTTTGAACATATATTTTTTTTTCTTAAACACTTGAAAAATTAAGGTTACATCATGGCATATCTCCTCCATAGACAATTCAGCTCATTTCTGCAGAATGTGCTTATACAGATAACTTTTTTCATGCTTCTTCTTTCTTGTGAACAGATACTTACTCTCATTCTGGAACTTAGTTTACTCTGAAAATTGATTTCATTTAACATGCAGCATGATTTTAGTATTGAACATCTGTGTGAACAGGTACTGCTCTACTGAATAGTCCTAGCTTTTAACAGTTAGAAATCTGCTATCTCTACAAAGAGACTGAAGGAAAAACACTTGGAATTGAAAAGTTAACACTTATAAATTATGTAGATGTTATATAAAGTCTTAGAGTATGTGTGGTCTCTAGGGCACCATTTTGAAGTTTGGTGTTGAGAATCTTGCCTCCTACTTGATGAAAACTGAAAAGAATGATAAAGGGAGATAGGATAATGAAAGTACAATAGAATATGACATTCTCCCATAGAACAAGAAAAAAAACGTAATGAATTGACTACCAAACATGCAGTTATTTTCACCTTTTGCTTTTTACAGTGCAAATTTGACATTATAACTGAATAAAATACTTAAAATGTGGCAACTTCACTCTTAAAAGTCAGTTGTTAAAAGAACAACCCTGCTAGACAGTGGTAATTTTACCAGAGTAAACAATATCTCCTCTGGCAAGGCTTGGGCTCACCATACCTCTGTGACACAGGAAACAGCTTTGATGGTGGTTTGGGGCTATGCTGACAAAAGACAATGACAGCCAGTAGCTACTAGATTTCTGCATAAGTAAGGCCACTTTCTGCTTCTTTTGCAAAGAGCTGACAGATCTTTTTACAATGACATGGTGCCCATCAAAAAGAGATATTAATGTGTACAGGAAATTGTTATTGTTTATGATCTGCTGTAAATAAGGAAAGCTATTTTTTACCACACCATTTTAGAGACCAGATTGCCAGGGATTGGCAGGGAAGGTGAGACCAGTGTTTATTTAGACAGTTCCATAATGTTTTTCTATCTGAAGGATGTTTATTAAAAAAAAAAATACATGAAAAGAAACTCACCAGAATCCATTTCAATCTTTCCCTGAGTAGAATATAAAATGAGTTTCAAAAGAGCTGTGTATTTCAGATGACATTTTGTACTGTGGATGAACTAAGTGACAAATGTCACAATAATTCACACCTCTCTGCAGAGTGTTAGAAGCCTGGAGACCTACAGCTTGCATAGAACCTCTGAGGTCTGAGGTATCAGAAACAAATGTGTTTGGAACACTGAGTTTTATAGAGAGTGGGTTGATCACTTCAAGGAAATTAAGTATACATAAGGCAAGTAAACCAAGAGTATCAAAGACATCCATGCATGGTGGTACACATTTTATTTTTAAAAAGCTTCTTATTTTTTTAAAGATTTAATATATTATATGTAAGTACATATAATAAATTACAAGTATATATAATAAATTACAAGTATATATATGTAGCTGCTTTCAGACACTTCAGAAGAGGGCATCTAATCTTGTTAAGGATGATTGTGAGCCACTAAGTGGTTGCTGAGATTTGAACTCAGGACCTTCAGAAGAGCAGTCAGTGCTCTTAACCACTGAGCCATCTCTCCAGCCAGGTGGTGTACATTTTTAATACCAGCACTAAGGGAACAGAGTCAGGATGGTCTCTGAGTTTGAGACCAGTCTGTTCTACATAATGAGTTCCATGACAACCAGGCTTATAAGGAATTATTTCTTTTTTCCCCAGATCATATTGTACTTATTTGTACTGCATTTTTATTTATTTATTTTTATTTTAATTATTTATTTTATTTTCATTTATTTATTCTTTTTTTTTTTTTTTTTTTTACTGTAGCTGTCTTCAGACATACCAGAAGAGGGCGTCAGATCTCATTACAGATGGTTGTGAGCCACCACGTGGTTGCTGGGATTTGAACTCAGGACCTCTGGAAGAGCAGTCAGTACTCTTTTTTTTTTTATTATTATATACATGTAAATTTTTCCTTTCCCAGGTTCCCCTCCAAAAAACAAACAAACAAACAAAAACAACAAGAACAAACTCCTTTTGCCTCCCCCCTCCCCATGCCTGCCACCTCACCCTCTCCCACTTATTGGCTCTGGCATTCCCCTACACTGGGGCACAAAACATTCACAAGGCTGAGGTCCTTTCCTCCTATTGGGTCCCTGGGAGCTCTGAGGGTACTAGTTAGTTCATATTGTTGTTCATCCTAAGGGGCTGCAGACCCTTCAGCTCCATAGAACCTTTCTCTAACTCCTTCATTGGGGACAGTGTACTCAGTTCAATGAATGGCTGTGAGCCTCTACATCTGTATTAGTCAAGTATTGTCAGAGCCTCTCAGGAGATAGCTATACGCTTGTCCTTCCTTCCGTCTCTGTTCCATAGTTAATCTCTGCCACTCCTTCTGTGGGTGTTTGATTCCCCTTTTTAAGAAGGAATGAAATGTCCACATTTTAGTCTTCCTTCTTCTTACGTTTCTTGTGGTTTGTGGGTCGTTCTTCCTGTATTCCAAGCTTCTGGGCTAATAACCACTTATCAGAGAATGCATACCATGTGTGATCTTTTGTGATTGGGTTACCTCACTCAGGATGATACTCTCCAGATCCATTCATTTCCCTAAGAATTTCATAAATTCATTGTTTTTAATAGCTGAGTAGTACTCCATTGTGTACATGTACCACAGTTTCTGTATACATCCCTCTGTTGAGGGACATCTGGGTTGTTTCCAGTTTCTGGCTATTATAAATAAAGCTGCTATGAACATGGTGGAGCATGTGTCCTTATTACATGATGGAGCATCTTGTGGGTATATGCCCAGGAGTGGTATGGCTGGGTCCTCTGGTAAAACTATGTCCAATTTCCGAAGGAACCGCCACACTGATTTCCAGAGTGGTTGTACCAGTTTGCAATCCCACCAGCAGTGAAGTAGTGTTCCTCTTTCTCCACAACTTCTCCAGCATCTGCTGTCACCTGAGTCTTTTATCCTAGCCAATCTGACTGGTGTGAGGTGGTATCTCAGAGTTGTTTTGATTTGCATTTCCCTGATGAATAAGAATGTTGAACATTTCTTTAGGTGTTTCTCAGCCATTTGGAGTTCATCAGTAGAGAATTCTTTGTTTAGCTCTATGCTCCATTTTTTAATAGGGCGCACGCAGGTACTATTTGCTGAAGGAGGCAGAGGCAGGAGGATCACGAGTTCGAGGCCAGCCTGGGCTAAACATTTATTTATTCTTTAGTCCAGACTTTATCTCCCTCCCAGTCCACCCTCTGACTGTTCCATATCCTACACCTCCTCTTAATGTCTCTAAGAGAATGTCCCCACCCCACCCTCACCCCATCAAACCTCCCCACTCCCTGTGGACCCAAGTCTCTTTAGCATTAGGTGCATCTTTTCTGACTGAGTCCAGACCTGGCAGTCCTCTGCTGTGTTTGTCCTCTGGTCTTCATATCAGCTGGTGTATGTTGCCTGGTTGGTGACTTGATGTCTGAGAGATCTTAGGGGTTCAGGTTAGTTGGAGACTGCTGGTCTTCCTATAGGGTCACACTTCTCCTCAGGTGTTGGGGAGCAGGGAACAGCTCCCAGAGGAGCAAACCCTGAGGCCCAGCAGAAAGAATGGAAGCAGGCAACCTAGGGAGGTAGGAGGTGGGGCAACCCTCTAGAATGTACCAGAGCCCTGGGAGGTGAGAGACCCTGGATGAAGTACCCTACACTGGGGAGGGGAACTTATAGAGTCAACCTCCAGTAAAAAGACAGGGAATCAAGAGGAATGCTTTCTTAATTGAAAATTAGGTTCCTATAAAATATGTAGGAGGCTAGAGGGATAGTTCAACACTTAAAGAGAACTTTTTGTTCTTGTTAGGGATGCAAGTTCAGTACCCAACTCCCACACATCTCAAACCTTTCTGTAACTCCAGTACTAAAGAATCTACTGCTCAGGGCTGGAGAGATGGATCAGTGGTTAAGAGCATTGACTTCTCTTTCAGGAGCCCTGAGTTCGATTCCAAGCAACCACATGATGGCTTACAACTATCTATGATAGGATTCAATGACATTTTCTGGTGTGTCTGAAAGAAACTACAGTACTCATATATATATAAAATGAATCAATAAATTCAGTGCACTTTTCTGGTCTCTCCATAGATGATGAACATATACTAAAGGAGGTTCACATATGTACAAAGGACTAAATGTAAATAAATAATTTTAAAGTATGTTGGAAGAAGAAAGAATGATACAATGTCAAGTACACTCAAAAGTTGACATTTGCATGGAAATTAAAACAGAAAAAAGGAAGGGCCAAATGGGCATTTATAAATGTATATCTGGGAGAAATGGCCCACTTCCTCACATAAACTGGTGCTGATTCACAGGGCAGGAAGTGCTTCTGGGTGGTTGCATTTTTAGAGATTATTCTAAATTTCTGTTCTCATAAGTACAAATCATTTGAATAAAACAAAGCACAGTAACACACCACCAACATAGAGAAATTCTGCATCACCTTATATTTCAGGAAGTCCCATATGCCATTTACTCCATGCTAGACTCATGATAGCATGTTCCTGGCATGTTCCTAGAAGCACATTATGGAGTCTAGTAAAGTTTCTGACCAAAGGCATTTAATTAAAAAGTTTTTAAAGTTATTGAAACATATCCCTGTCTTTTCCTTCCAATATAAAATAGCTAATAGCATTCAATGAAAATAATATTCATTGTTTCAGATGAAAATTTTCTTCATACAGCCTTTACATATGACCCTATGAATAGTAAGTAGTTTGGGCTCTGTTCTTCACTCTATATTGCAATCCCAAAACAAAAGTTCATTTACATTCCAGCTAGGTAAACACTTTAATCTCTGTTGACCCTTACTGGGATCAGATTATGGGAACAATTGTGAATACTGAAGCAGAATCCTTGGTGTGTTTTTCAATTTTCCATTTCTACACAACCTCTTCATTGTTCCTTATGAAATCGTAAGGTGATGAGAATGGGAAGAATTTTATCAGTTGATAGTAGAGAGTAAAATGAGCAAATATAGACTCATGGTGCCTAGTAGATCTCATGTACAAGGAGCAAGAAAAGCAATAAAAAACATAAGTTGTCGAAGTTTCTCTCTACACCAACAGTATAATTATAGGGTTATAACAGCCCTTTTGAATAATTTCTCAAACCAAAATCACCAAGCAGTGGCACAGCTGATCATAATGAAGAGAATCAACACAGGAGTATTAGTTGCAGCCCAATGATTGGGTCTCCCAAAGATGACAATTATTTTTTCTCAGTGAGCCAGAAGTGTTTTTAAGCTTCACAGAAACAAGGCAAAACCTAAGACAATTGAAGGTTCTAAAATGAAGGCTCTAATGCCCCATCTTCCTGCTTAGGCAAACTGCAAAAGTGACTTAATTACCCAAGGAAAGCCTCAAAGCAGGTATTCAGGAGATGTTTACTATACATAAGTTTAGTTTTGCTGTTGTTGTTTTGTCATCGGGTCCCCCCCCCCCCACACACACACACACTGGTAGATTTCAAAAAAATATTGTGTTAGTAATATACATTCTCTAACAATGTGACACATGAATATAATTCATTTGAATTATTGTCATATACACTTTCTTAGGCTTTCCCCCAATTCTATCAGATCCTAATCACACTTAATAATCTGTGATGCATGTTTTTTTTGTTTTTTTTTGTTTGTTTGTTTGTTTGTTTGTTTTTTCTTTTTTTTGGTTTTGGTTTTGGGTTTTTGGTTTTTGGAGACAGGGTTTCTCTGTGTAGCCCCAGCTGTCCTGGAATTCACTCTGTAGACCAGGCTGGCCACGAACTTAGAAATCCTCCTGCCTCTCCCTCCCAAGTGCTGGGACTAAAGGCGTGCACCACCACGCCCGGCTTTTTGTTTTGTTTTATGATCATAGTCTTCTGTGTTGGTGCTTTCATCAGTACTTCTTGACATCTACAATAGTGTGTGGGTCTGGTGGCTGTATGTGAGATGGATCACCAAGTGGGGAAGTCTTTGTCTTTTTTTACACTTTCTTTTTTTTATTAGATAGCTTCTTAATTTCCATTTGAAATGATATCTCATCTCCTGGTTACCTGTCTGAAAACAAAAACAAAAAACAAATCCTTTTTCCTCCCCCCTCCCCATGCCCACCAACCCACTCCCACTTCCTGGCCCTGGCATTCCCCTTCACTGGGGCATAAATCTTCACAGGACAAAGGACCTCTCCTTCTGTAGATGTCCAACTAAGCCATCCTCTGCTATACATATGCTGCTGGAGCCATGGGTCTCACCATGCGTGCTTTTTGGTTGATGGTTTAGTCCCTGGGAGCTCTGAGGGTACTAGTTAGTTCATGTTGTTGTTCATCCTAAGGGGCTGCAAACTCTTCAGCTCCTTGAGTCCTTTCTCTAGCTCCTTCATTGGGGACTCTATGCTCAGTCCAATGGATGATTGTGAGTCTCTACTTCACTGTCAGAGCCTCTCAGGAGACAGCTACTGGATACAACCCAAATGTCCCTCAACAAAGGAATGGATACAGAAAATGTGATACATCTATACAATGGAATACTACTCAGATATTAAAAAAAATGAATTTATGAAATTCTTAGGGAAACTGATGGATCTGGAGAATATCATCCTGAGTGAGGTAACCTAATCACAAAAGAACACACATGGCATGCACTCTCTGATAAGTGGATATTAGCCCAGAAGCTCAGAATACCCAAAATACAATCCACAAACTACAAGAAACTCAAAAAGAAGGAAGACCAAAGTGTGGATGCTTCATTCCTTCTTAGAAGGGAAAACAAAATACCCATCTAAGGAGTTGCAGAGACAAACTATGGAGCAGAGACTGAAAGAAGGACAATCCAGAGACTGTTCCTCCTGGGAATCCTTTCCATATTCATATTCATCAAATCCAGAGACTATTGTGGAAGTCAGCAAGTGCTGGCTGACTAGGGCAGTCTCTTGATGTCCTGTCTTTCAATCTCTGCTCCATACTTTGTCTCTATATTTCCTCCAGTGAGTATTTTGTGCCCCCTTCTAAGAAAGATCTAAGATTTCACACTTTAGACTGCTTTCTTCTTGAAATTCATGTGGTCTGTGAATTGTTTCTTGAGTATTTCGAACTTTGGGGCTAATACTCACTTATCAGTGAGTACATATGATGTGTGTTCTTTTGTGATTGGGTTACCTCACTCAGGATGATATTTTCTTTTGGGGGGGTCAAAACAGGGTTTCTCTGTGTAGCCTTGGCTGTCCTGGAACTCACCCTGTAGACCACGGTGGCCTTGAACTCAGAAATCCACCTGCCTCTGCCTCCCAAGGGCTGGAATTAAAGGTGTGCACCACCACAGCCCGGCCAGGATGATATTTTCTAGTTCCATCCATCTGCCTAAGAATTTCATGAATTCATTCCCTTTAATACCTGAGTAGTACTCCATTGTGTACCATATTTTCTGTATCCATTCCTCTGTTGAAGGACATCTGGGTTCTTTCCAGCTACTGGATATAAATAAGGCTGCTATGAACATAGTGGAGCATGTGTTCTTCTTATATGTTGGAGAACCTTTTAGGTATATACACAGGAGTGGTATAGCTGGGTCTTCGGGTAATACTATGTCCAGTTTTCTGAGGAACCGTCACACTGATTTCCAGACTGGTTGTATCAGCTTGCAATTCCACCAACAATGGAGGAATGTTCCTCTTTCTCCACATCCTCACCAGCATCTGCTGTCACCTGAGTTTTTGAGCTTAGCCATTCTGACTAGTGTGAGGTGGAATCTCAGTGTTGTTTTGATTTGCATTTCAATGATGACTAACTATGTAGAACATTTCTTTAGGTGCATCCTGCCATTTGATATTTCTCAGTTGAGAATTTTTTGTTTAGCTCTGTATCCCATTTTTAAATAGGGTTATTAAGTGCTCTGGCATTTAACTTCTTTTCTTTGTATATATTGTATATATTGTATATAAGCCCTTTATCAGATGTAGGACTGGTAAAGATCTTTTCCCAATTTGTTGGTTGCTGTTTTGTCTTTGTTGACAATGTTGTTTTGAGAAAGGATACTGATTTGTTTGAGTTAATTTTATATCCAGCCACTTTGCTGAAGTTGTTTAGGAGTTCTCTGGGGGAATTTTTGGGCTCACCTAAGTATAGTATCATATCACCTGCAAACATTGATATTTTGACTTCTTCCTTTACAATTTGTATTCCATTGACCTCCTTTTGTTGTCTAATTGCTCTGGCTAGAACTTTGAGTACAAAAATTAATAGGTAAGAGAGAATGGGAAGCATTGTCTAGTCCCTGATTTTAACGGATTGCTGCAAGATTTTCTCCATATAGTTTGATGTTGACTACTGGTTTGCTGTATATTGCTCTTACTGTGTTTAGGTATGGGCCTTGAATTTCTCATCTTTCCAAGACTTTTATCATGAAGAGATGATGGATTTTGTCAAATGCTTTCTCAGCATCTAATGAAATGATCATGTGGTCTTTTCTTTGAGTTTGTTTATACAGTGGATTACATTGATGGATTTCTATATATTAAACCACCCCTGCATCCCAGGGATGAAGTCTACTTGATCATGATGTATGACTGTTTTGATGTGTTCTTGGATTCAGTTGGAAAGAATTTCATTGATTATTTTTGTAATGATATCCATAAAGGAAATTGGTGTGAAGGTCCCTTTCTTTGTTGGGTCTTTATGTGGTTTAGGTATAAGCATAATTGTGGTTTCATAAAATGAATTGGGTGGTGGTTTTTCTGTTTATATTTTGTGGAATTGTTAGATGAGTATTGGTATTAAGTCTTCTTTGAAAGAGTGATAGAATTCTGCAATAAACTCTCATCTAGTCCTGGGCTTTTTTGGTTGGGAGACTTTTAATGACTGCTGCAATTTCTTTAGGATTTATGGGACTATTTACATGGTTTATCTGACCCTGCTTTAACTTTGGTACCTGATATCTGTCTAGAAAATTGTTCATTTCATCCAGATTTTCCAGTTTTGTTGACTATAGGCTTTTGTAGTAGGATATGATTATTTTTTGAAATTCCTTTCTTTCTGTTGTTATGTTTCCATTTTCATTTCTGATTTTGTTAATTTGGATATTGTCTCTCTTCCCTCTTGTTTGTCTGGCTAAGGGTTTATCCATCTTGTTGTTTTTCTCAATGAACCATCTCCAAGTTTTGATGATTCTTTGTATAATTCTTTTTGTTTCTACTTGGTTGATTTCAACCCTAAGTTTGATTATCTCCTGCAGTCTAGTCCTCTTTGGTGTACTTGCTTCTTTTTGTTCTAGAGCTTTTAAGTATGTTGTTAAGCTGGCAGCATAAGCTCCTGCCAGTTTCTTTTGGGAGACACTTAGAGCTAGGTGTTTTACTCTTAGCACTGCTTTCATGTGAACCATATGTTTTGGTGTATTGTGCCTTTATTTTCTTTAATCTCTAAAAAGTCTTTAATTTCTTTCTTTATTTCTTTCCTGATCAAGTTACCATTGAGTAGAGTGTTGTTCAGCTACCATATGTATTTGAGCATTCTGTTCTTTTTGTTGTTATTGAAGACCATCCTTAGTTGGTGATGATCTGATAGGATGCATGGGATTCTTTAAATTTCTAGTATCTGTTGATGCCTGTTTTGTGACCAATTATATAGTCAGTTTTGGAGAAAGTACCATGAGGTGCTGAGAAGAAGGTATATTCTTTTGCTTTAGTATGAAATGTTCTATAAGTATCTCTTAGAACAATTTGGTTCACAACTTCTGTTAGTTTCACTGTGCCCCTGTTTAGTTTCTGTTTCCATGATCCATTGCTGATAGCAGGATGTTGAAGTCTTCCACTAATATTGTGTGGGATGCATTGTGTGCTTTGAGCTTTAGTAAAGTTTCTTTTATGAATGTGATTGCCCTTGCATTTGGAGTATAAATGTTCAGAATTGAGAGTTCATCTTGGTTCATTTTTCTTTGACCAGTATGAAGTTTCCTTCCTTATCTTTTTTTGATGACTTTTGGTTGAATGTTTATTTTATTCTATATTAGAATGGCTACTCCAGCTTGTTTCTTGGAACAATTTTCTTAGAAAAAATTTTCCCAGTCTTTTACTCTGAGGTAGTGTCTGCCTTTGTCACTGAGGTACATTTCCTGTATGCAGCAAAGTGCTGGGTCCTGTTTATATATCCAGTCTGTTACTCTATGTTTTTTTTTGGGCGGGGGGATTGTATCAACTGATGATAAGAGATATTAAGGAAAAATGATTTTTTTACTTCCTCTTATTTTTGTTGTTAGAGGTAGAATTATGTTTCTGTGGCTAACTTCTTTTGGAATTGTTGAAAGATTATGTTCTTGCTTTATCTAGGGTGTAGTTACCCTTCTTGTGTTGGTGTTTTCCATCTATTATCCTTTGTAGGGCTGGATTTGTGGAAAGATACTGTATAAATTTGGTTTTGTCATGGAATATCTAATTTTCTTCATCTATGATAATTCAGAGTTTTCTTGGGTATAGTAGCCTGGGCTGGCATTTGTGTTCTCTTAGGGTCTGTATGATATCCACCCAGGGTCTTATAGTTTTCATAGTCTCTGGTAAGAAGTCTGATGTAATTCTGATAAGTCTACCTTTATATGATACTTGTCCTTTTTCTCTTACTGCTTTTAGTATTGTTTCTTTGTTTAGTGCATTTGGTGTTTTGATTATTATTGATGGAGAAATTTCTTTTCTGCTCCAATCTATTGGGAGTTCTGTAGGCTTGTTGTATGTTCATGGGTTTCTCTTTCTTTATGTTAGGGAAGTTTTCTTCTTTAATTTTGTTGAAGATATTTAGTGGCCCTTTGAGTTGCTAATCTTTACTCTCTATTATCCTTAATATTATCCTATATTATATTATTAATATTAATATATAAAATATTATATATTTATATATTTTGTATTATATTCATATATATTTATAGTATATATTTTTATATATTCATATACATTTATATATATTATATATTTATATGAAATGTTAATATCATATCATATTAATATCCTATATTATAATATAGTCCTTATATTAACGTATTATCCTTAGTTTTCGTCTTCTCATTGTGTCCTGCATTTTTTGGATATTTTGGATTAGGAGCTTTTTGGGTTTTGTATTTTCTTTGACTCTCATGTCAATGTTTTCTATGGTACCTTCTACACCTGAGATTCTCTCTTCTATCTGGTATATTCTCTTGGTGATGCTTACATCTATGACTACTGATCTCTTTCTTAGGTTTTCTAACTCCAGGGTTGTCTCCCTTTGTGATTTCTTTATTATTTCTATTTACATTTTTAGGTCTTGGATGGTTTTGTTCATTTTCTTCACCTGTTTGATTGTGTTTTCCTATAATTCCTTTAAGGGATTTTTGTGTTTCCTCTTTAATGGCTTTTAGCTATTTACCTGTGTTCTCCTGTATTTCTAAAGGATTAATTTATGTCCTTCTCAAATTCCTCTATCACCATCCTGAGAAGTGATTTTAGATCTGAATTTTGCTTTTCCCTTGTGATGGTGTATCCAAAACTTGCTATGTTGGGAGAATTGGGTTCTGATGATGTCAAGTAACCTTGGTTTCTATTGCTTATGTTCTTATGCTTGCCTCCAGCTGTCTGATTCACTCTAGTGCTACTTGTTCTCAATATATCTGATGGGGGCCTGTCCTTCCTGTGATCCTGGTTGTGCCAGAACTCCTCAGAGTTGAGCTGTCTTTGTGATCCTGTGATTTTGTGATGCAGTGATCCTGAGATCCTGGATGTGTCAGAGGTCCTGGGAATCAAGCTGCCTCTTGGACCCTGATATCCTGGTAAGACCAAGCTCCTGGGATCCTGGGATCCTGGGATCTTGTGCACTTGGTTGAGTTAGAGTGCCTGAGAGTGGAGCTTTTTCTGGGTGTTGTGTGACTGACTGTGGAGTTAGTGCTCTGGGCACTGGTTCAGACCTGAAGGAACCCATGCCACTGGTAGAGCAAAGTTCCTGGGTCCTGCTGGTGCCAGTTACTTCCAGTATTATGCAGGTGTTGTGTTCTCCTCACCTCTGATCCTATGTCCCTGGGAGTGGATCTTTCTTTGGGTGTTGTGGGACTGGCTATAGGATGCGTGCCCAAGGACTGCTCAGGGCTCCAGCCCTGGTAGGGTGGAGTTCCTGAGTGCCCAGATCCTGATTATAACAGTTACTTTCAGTGTTGGGGCGGTGCTGTGTCCTCCTCACACCTATTCTGTGATCCTGGGAGGTTTAGAGCACCCGGGAGTGGAGCTTCCTTTGGGTGTTGTGGAACTGGCTGCAGAATTTGTATTCAAGTATGCTCAGGGCACCAGCCGAGATTGGAAGGAACCCATACCATCCTTACTGCTTTTAATCTTTCTTTCTTTCTTTCTTTCTTTCTTTCTTTCTTTCTTTCTTTCTT
>JADRCD010218872.1:14845-26044 GCA_019843815.1 Montemys delectorum
TCTTCTTTCTTTCTTTCTTTCTTTCTTTCTTTCTTTCTTTCTTTTCTTTCCTTCCTTCTTTCTTTCTTTCTTCCTTTCTTTCTATCTTTCTTTTTTTCTTTTTTTGTATTTTGTGTTTGATTATTATGTGATGAGAGAAATTTCTTTTCTGTTCCAGTCTATTTGGAGTTCTGTAGACTTCTTGTATGTTTATGGGCATCTCTTTCTTTAGGTTACGGAAGTTTTCTTCTATAATTTTGTTGATGATATTTACTGGTCTTTAATTTGAAAATCTTTGCTCTCTTCTATACCTATTACCTTTAGGTTTCATCTTCTCATTGTGTCCTGGATTTCCTGAATATTTTGTGTTAGAAGCTCTTTGCATTTTGCATTTTCTCTAACTGTTGTGTCATTGTTTCCTATGGTATCTTAGACACCTGAGATTCTCCTTTCTATCTCTTTTATTCTCTTGGTGATGCTTGCATCTATGATTCCTGATCTCTTTCCTAGATTTCCTATCTCCATGGTTGTCTCCCTTTGTGATTTCTTTATTGTTTCTATTTCTGTTTTTAGGTTCTGGGTGATTTTATTCACTTCCTTCACATGTTTGGTTGTGCTTTCCTGTAATTCTTCAAGGGATTTTTGTGTTTCCTCTTTAAGGGCTTCTATCTGTTTGCTTGTGTTCTCCTGTATTTCTTTAAGGGATTTATTTATGTCCTTCTTAATGTCCTCTATCATCATCATGAGAAATGATTTTTAAATCTGAATCTTTCTTTTCTGCTGTGATGATATATCCAGGACTTGTTGTGGTGCAAGAGCTGGGCTCTGATGATGCCAAGTAGTTTGGTTTCTGTCATTTATGTTCTTGTACTTGGCTCTTGCCATATGATTATCTATAATGCTACCTACCCTTGCTGCCTCTGACTAGATCCTGTCCTTCCTTTGGTCCTGGTTATGTCCTCAAAGTCCAGCTGTCACTGTGATCCTGTAATTCTGTTATTATGTGATCCTGAAATCCTAGGTATGTCAGAGTTCCTGGGAGTCAAGCTGCCTCTGGGATCCTGTAATCCTGGTGTGACTAACTTCTTGAGATCCTTTTGTGTCAGAGCTCCTGGGAGTGAAGCTTTCTCTGCATGTTGCAGTAGTAGATGGAGAGCCACAGCCATGGGTTTGCTCAGGTCACAAGTGCAAGCTTGAAGGAACGATGGCCACCAGCTTGGCAGGGGTTTGTGTTTCCCTGGTTCCTTTCATGGTCCTAGTTACTCTGGTTGTTGGGAAATATGTTGTGGCCTCAGCTATGTTCTTGAGTGTGTCAGAGTTCTATTGCTCCTGGGTGTGTAAGATCTCCTGGGACTCAAGCTTCCTCTGTGATCTTCTGATCCTGTTATCCTGTGATCCTGTGTCCTGTGATCCTGTGATCCCAGGTATTTCACAGTACCTGTGATCTTGGGCCTGTTAGAGCACCTGGGAGTCAAGCTTCCTTGGATGTTGTGGAACTGGGTGCAGAGCCAGTGCCCAAGGTCTGCTCAGGGCTCTGACTCAGACCGAAAGGAACCAGTGCCACTAGCTGGACAGGGGTTCCTGTGTCCCTGAATCCCAGGGGGTCCCAGTTCCTTCTGGTGTTGGGGCAGATGTTGTAGCCTCCTCACCTGTGATCCTGGGTGTGTTAGAGAACCTGTGATCCTCAGCATTTTATAGCACCTGGGAGTAGAGCTTCCTCTGGATGTCATGGGACTGGGAGAGGAGCCAGTGACCAAGGTCTGTTCAGGGAACTGGCTCAGACTGGAAGATGGTAGATTTTATTTTTTAAGTTCATTCTAGCATCTCAGTCTATAGAATTTGTGGTGCTACCCACCTATAAGGAAGGTGTTCCTACCTTAGTTAATCTAATCTAGACAATCACTCACAGGTGTTACCAGATATTTTTACCCAAGGTAGCTCCAGACAGAGTCAAATTGGAAATCAGTACAAACTATTTTGTATGTCTATTTCATTTTGATTTCAAATGTTTTAACTCTTTTGCAGTAATTAAGCCACTAAATTATCAAGTTTAAGAAAAATTAATTTAGCAAGATTTACATTGTTTAATATTTCATTAATCAATAAACCATTCTGTCTTTTCATTTTTATATCTTAAAGATTTATAACAAGTGGATTTCTACAACTTGATAATTTCATGATAGCATGCAAGGACATGAAGAGATTTGCGTAATTGCAGCAAATTGAATTATCCCTATGAGAAGAAAAGGAATGTTTCATTTTTAACTGGGTCGGCCCTTCCTTATTTATACTAAGGATAGTTTGAATTAAAAAAATGGGAATTTAAACTCCACACAAATTGCCCATAGTACCAAAAACTAAGAAAGATGTTTATTCAGTATGTTTTATTGGTACTATAACTACAACATACTCAGATACATACTTAAAATTATGATCAATGTTTCATACTTTCCATTAGTCCTTTTATCTCATTGGTTTTATCTAAAAATTTAGTTAAATTACTTTTATGATTTATGTGTTGCTTGCATGTTCCATCATATATTGAATTAGAATTTTATTATAAGTATTTTTGTATTTTTATTATAATTAGACATACAAAATCACCACTTTTATGTTATATAAAAACTATTTACAGATCTTCAACTTCTGTACCAATGCCTCATGAAAAGCAAATAAGTCCTTCTGAACTCATAGGCACTTATTTTGAATTGCACAGCATACAAAAAGGTCAGATATGTTGGCTTTGCTTTCTTTAGTGGATGAGAGGACTGAGCCAGGCTGACTTCAGGACAGGCTTCAAACTTACAGTTCAGGAGACTAGGCCTAAGTTTCTCCTTCTCAGAACTGGGCAAAAAGACCACAGCCCACAGGCAGTCAATCAGAAGCTGTCTCACTATCAGAAACTGCCCTAAAACCTGGCCTGAGAGAAGAGCAGTGAATCAGCAACAGTTTCCAACCAGAACCCTCAGCACCAGATCTGGAAATTTCCCTGAGCCCTAGCCAATCCTAAAGACACCCATACCCCAGACTGAGACAACCAATCAAGAGAAAGGTCACCTACCTCTTCCCAGAATTCTCTTAATCTACTTTAAATTGAAACTCCTCCAAGTTTACCAGCACATCTCCATTTTGACAGTGGCAAATGTACAAAGAAAATGTCATTGGAAGCGTGAGTGTCCTAAGAAAAATCAAAGGGAGGGTCTAAAGGTTCTGGAATGAGAACTAAATGACTGAGGCCATCAGGCCTGAATCTACCTCCATGAACCCTGAGTAACGCTAAAGGTGGAAGGAAACCCCATATACTTTCTGGTGGACATGGAGGAACAACAGTTTGTTTTGAAACATTCACTTGGGGCCATTGTCAAATCAAAAATATGAGTGCAAGGTACAACAGGCACTAAGCCCTATTCATGGACTACCCAAAAAAGTGGACTTGGGAGTGGGAGAGATAATCCACTCATTTATGGTCATCCCTGGATGTCTATATTCCCTGTTGGCAAGGGACCTCCTCACCAAAACGGGAGTCCAAATTCACTTCAGTCCAGAGGGAGCTGAAGTACTAGACAAGAATGACCCCACCTATGTTATGATATTGGCCCTAGAAGAAGAGTAGAAAGTGTTCCCTTAATGAGCTCCATCTCCAAGCCCATTACTCCTGAGATTTCTGGTGGAAGTCCACAAGGTCTGGACAGAAAAATATTCAATAGATCTCAACCATTATGTGGACACTAGAAAGGGATGTCAGAAATAGACAAAGGAAACTGGCTAGCTGGCCCAGGCTTCCACCACTCACATCCTGGTAACCCTGCCAACCCCTATGCTCCCACCACCCCCAAAACACTGCTAAAGACAAACTAGATCAATCTAAATGCAAGAGATTTTGCAGAAGAGATGGATGGTTGCTGACCTCTTCCTAGGGATTTTGCTAAGCAGCTCATCCAGCAAGTTCATCAGGCTTTACACCTGGGTCAAAAAAAGCTAAAGGAGTTGTGACAAGGAGCAAAACAAAAAATATATAAGTTGGAGCTCTTGGTCAATGAGATAATTGTAAATTGTCCTACTTGTCAGGCCATGAATCTCTCAAGCATTAATCAAGTATTCCAGGAACCATGATCAGAGGCCAATGGCTAATTGGGAAATTGATTATACAGAAGTAAAGCCAGGAACACATGGATATAATTATCTACTAGTTTTTGTAGATAAGTTTTCAGGTTGACTGGAAGCATACCCCCCAAAAGAAGGAGACTGCCAATGTAGTGGTAAAGAAGATTCTGGAAGGCATCATACGTAGGTATGATTTTGACCTGCTTGGGTCTGACAATGGACCAGGATTCGTCTCACAGGTAACTCAATTTTTAACATAGGTCTTTGTGACCAATTTGAAATTACATTGTCTTTACAGCCCTACAATTCAGGCAGATAGAGAGGATGAATCAGACACTAAAAAAGGAGGCTTTGACCAAATTAACCCTTGAAACTGGGAATAACTGGGTGTCTTATGCCTTATAGAGAGCTAAAAGAGCTAAAAATACCCCTTATACTTTGAGTCTCATCCCATCTAAGATTCTATATGAGAGTTTACCTCCATGCTGCCTAACCTCCAATTGGATATTATAGCTGAATATAGCCAACATAAGTTCTTTGAGGTTTTAGAGGGCTTCCATAGGGTCTGAAAACATAGGTCTCTGGCCTGCCATCTGCCAGGTTTATGAGCTGCTCCTCCACCTAATCCTCATTGCTTTGAACCAGGTGATGAAGTCTGGATTAAGGGACATAGCCACAACTGGAACTTCACTGGAAAGGACCTCATACCGTGATCCTGACCAAGCCTGATAGCTGTTAAGGTAGACAAGGTACCACGCACGGATATATACCTCCCACATTAAGCTGACTAGGAGAGAGATGACATAGCAGTTGAGGTCCGGTGGAGGAGAATGTCAGATGGACGACCATAAGAGCAATGGTAGCTCAATACACACCTGAAACTACAATTCCAGTACTACTGATTCTCTTTGCTTGCTGCTTACCCTTTGCTGCACCTGCCAGAAGCCCCAACTGTCCCCTGAAACTGACCTGGCAGATAGTTAATTGCCAACTCTACCACCTCCTCAACTCTTAATAGCACCTGGTTCCCTGACCTTCATGTAGATCATTGTGACCTAATGGATGAGGGATGGGAATTCTGGAATCAAGAGGCCTTTCCTGATACACTTGCAACATGCCAGAGGGAAACATGCTCTTTGTCTTTTATATTTGTCCAGGGCACTCTTGGGATCAGAGCCATTGAACCAAATGTGAAGGTTAAGAGTCCTTCTTCTGTAAGACATGGGAATTTAAATCTACTGGGTAGATAAACTGGAAGACCCCACTCCCAAAGATTACCTCATCACTGTGACCCAATTTGGGGATACACAGACACTCTTAGCTGGGTCATACCTAAGAAAGGACAATCAGCCTCCTAGGAAAGAGACTTGCAGACCTTGTTTTGAGACCCCTTACTATCTGTGAATTGGTGGGTGGTTTGATACAACAACTTATTATTAAGCTCCGAGTGGCTGGCAAGAAGGCTAATTGGATTGCTGGAAAGACATTGGTACAAAGATTTTATAACTCTAGCTATGATCCAGGACTCCTATTTACTGTCTAATAGCTCCAACATAGCATTGAGAGATCCATGGTCCCCTTAGGCCCCAGTGGGGTTTTAGAGTTGCCAAGGCAATCTCAATGGACCCCAATCTCTGCTTCTGCCCAAAATCAGTTCCCTCATCAGGGCCCACCACATTCTTGCTCTAGTGATATTCCTATTCATTGATCCAATAGCTTCCTAAGCCAGTTCCACATCCTGCATTACCCACTCCATCAACCAGGGCAATACCCTTGTAATGATTAGAAGCTACTCTCAAGGTTCTTAAGTTCTTCTTCCCAGACTTAACACAAGACTACTTATGCTTAAATGCTCAGCGCCCTCTCCATTTATGAATGACTAGCTATCGATGGAGACCATTCATAGACCAGAGATGATACTCAATGTAGACAGAAACAATCAGATAGAGATAAGCTGACCCTATAATCAAGAACAGGGCAAGACTCTGCATTTGAAATAAGGTACGTTCAGCCTATTCCTGCTTCTGAAACCCCTACCATTGCATGATACATGCTCCCCCCAGAGAACATCTGGTGGGCTTGTGCCTCAAGGCTTACCCCATGCATTTATGTTCTGGTTGTAAATATGACTTAGGATTTTTGTGTTCTGGTATATATATATATATATTGGGTGATTTATACCTCTGGGGAGGATATATTCAACCAGCTAGTACCTCCACTCAATCGGGTAAACGAATGATCATTTTGGCTGTGTTACTAGATCTTTTCTTTGGCATAGGCATGGCTGGAGTATAGAAGTCTTAGCCCTAATACTCTAAGACAAAAATTAGAAGATCCTATGAGTAGCAATAGATGCAGATATACAGGAGATGGAAAAGTCTATCTCGGTCCTGCAGGATTCCTTATCCTCCCTGGCAGAAGTCTTACAGAACAAGAGACTTAGACTCATTTTCTTTGTGGCTGGGAGGACTCTCTGCAGCCTGAGGTAAGGAATATTGTTTCTATATTTACTACTCAAGGTGGTCAAAAAATCCATGTCCTTAGTCAGAAAGAGACTACAAAACAAAAGAATAGAAAGGGAAGAGTCTCAAGGATAGTATGAGTCCCTCTTCAACTGGTCTCCTTGGCTGACCAACCTTATCTCTACTGTGACTTCTCGTTTTGTCCTGCTGATGCTTGACTTGACTTGCAGTCCCTGCATAACCAATATCTTAGTTAAATTTATTTAGGATTTCCACCATTAAACCGATGATAGTCAAACAATATCAGTTCATAAAAACATCTCAAGGATTCTATATGGCCCTTTACTCATAGTGGGGATGAGAGAATTGAGCCAGGCTAATTCCATGACAGGCTTCAAATAGGCAGTCCAAGGAACTAGATCTACGTTTTAGTTTCACAGAACTGGCTAAATCTGGATAAGCTAGTTACTGGAAAACCCACAACCCACAGGTAGCCAATCAGAAGCTGCCTCATTATGAGAAGCTGCCCTCCTTCCTGGACTGAGGCAAGAGCAGTGAGTCAGCAACAGTTTCCAGATGCCCTCTCCACACTGTGAAATACATCTTTCTATTTCACTTTTGTTACTCACTAATTTAAATGAAGATATTATCCAATATTTAGATCACCACTCCTTTAGTTTGTTAATAATGCTCCCCATAATGGATATAGATATTAAGATTTGGCAAAAGCCAACCAAAATATTTTTATGCTAATCAAATTTACATATAAAATAATTATCACTTATTTTCTTATTTATAAGTGGTGTGCTTAATATTTTTATATACCCAAAGGATTTGATATACACACATATAAATACAAATGTATATGTGTTAGGGTAATATTTTTTCACATTATATTAAGGTATATCTCTATATTTTCAATAGTTAATTCTGTATTCATAGAGAGCTAAGTGCTGGCAAGTTTTTTGTATTCTCATTTCTATGGTACATTACCAGTTTTCGGTATATAAATGCTGTCCTTTCTCATCTGCCCAGAATATTATTCTCTGAGATTATCATATGAAAATGCAAGCTGCCATGGTAAAGATCAAGCATACCTCAAGGACAAAGAGCAACCCATAAGATATGGATCTGGGAATTTCCTGCTGCCAGTTGGTTCAGACTGGAATGTGGAGTAGAATGGAAGTGGGGTAGAGATATGGTAACCCAATAAAGTAGCCAAAAATTATGATTACCAAAGCCAACAGCTTTAAATTATACAGATGACCCTATGTCTTCACAAAACATAAAATAAGATCATCAAAAGCCCCCCAATATTTACTTGCCCAGGATATTTTTTTATTGAAAATCATATTTTTCTTTTCTCTCAAGATTCTCAAGTTCAAAAGAAAAGCTGTATAAAAACAACTAGAGGAACTATATCAAAGGAAGTAGCTGTAGCTGCCTTAGAATAATATGAAGGGAATGTGCCAGAGAAAGCACATCCTTGCCATCATCTGACATCATAGTACCATTCTGCACAGTGGTAAGGATTTTAGACCAAAATTATTAATATTTATTAAAATACAACAGAAGATTTTAAATAAAGGATAACTACATGGGAGATGTAAGAAAGGAAAAAGAAGTTGGGCCTCATATGAATATGAAGGAAAATGGCAACATGCATATAGCTAATAAGCAGGTTGGAGGAAGGTACAAAAAATGAGTAAGAGGAAACTCAAATGCTACTAGCATCTTCCTGACAGTCCTCCAGCACAATAAGGTACCATAGTGAGAGTGATGAATTTCATGAGATACAAGAGAAATAAGATACCAACAGTGTTCTTGCTGAAATTCCTCAGTAAAATTATTGCTAGCAAAAGACAGGAATGATTAGAATGAGTAACTGAAGTGTCAGAATGTCTTGGAGTAATGATAAAGGAATAGAATTTGATTAAAAATGTAATAAAAATGACAGTAATTTAAAAACAAAGTCACAGTACAGTAACTGGTGTGGAAATACTTTGAATACAAAAAGCTCATACACTAAAAAATGTCCTTCTTGTAGCTTATTACTATATATTAAAACAATTATGGGGCTAGAAAGTGGTTAGTGCTGTGTTTGCTTCACTTTTCAATTTAAAGAATATTTAGACAAAAGTTGCTTACCTGTTATTCTACTGTACTTTGTGACTACCTTCTGCTTTCCATTTTTAAATATTTCCTCCAGGTTTAACACTTCTGACATGCTTTTGAATGGTGCATGTGTCTTTAAAATTGAGATTCTATTCCTGAAGAAGTATCATGACTCCAAACAGAACAGTGGTTTTATTTCTAAATATATATTCCTGACATAAGAACTTTGATATGTAAATTGGCCACATTCCCTTTGAGAATCATTATAAATGATCATGCCATAACAACCTCTGTGCTGACAGGCCAACTGCCAATCCTTGTAAGACCTCTCTAAGACAGGTACCAGAATTCTTCACATATGGTGTTAGAGGCAAACAAATGTTTCTCATATAAGTTGGGAACTTAACCATCTCTGAATTAAAAACAACAGGAAGTCAGTGACAAAGTGAGTGGGTGAAGGAACAGTCTTAACGTTTTACACAGTTATTGTGGAGAGAAGTGCTAAGAGGAACATGAGTGCCTAAATGCTCACTCATTTAATGCTTGTGAGGACAGCTTTCCCTGATGCTCAGACTAAAATTAATGTATGTGATGCTTTCTTTCAAAGCATGTAATTGTAACTTTCAAGGATTATTTGGATCTTATGTAAATTACATGATGTGTGGTTAAATATTATTGTGAGTAGATTTAATCTCTAGGACTTGAAAATGGATGGATTATCTATTGGCACAGGCACAAAGAAATGACATTTCGCTTGAAAATACTTCTACCCCCAAAAGCTGTTGTTTGAATGCTAAGATTTAGAGTCTGTCTCATGTCTCTCAGGTTAACAGAACTCAACATAGCAATCTAAAAGATGCATCTGAAAGCAATGGCTAGTGTTTATTAGTTCCATAATACCTGTGAGGTATATGACAACCCACAGAAGGATTAATTTGTTTACTTATCACATGTCCTTTTGCCTTAATCAGTTTACTGAGGAATAAAGTAATGTAGAAATTCATGAAATTGCTCAGGGTAGAAACAGAAACTGATAGATGCAATTTGATCCTAAGTTTTCTGTCTGCAAACTATCCATAACTATTGATCCACATAACATTCTTTATGGTTTACTTTAGGAGGTCAAATATAATATACAAATTCAACCACTAGAAAAAGTTTGTAAGTGCATCCATGCATACACACAGACACATGCATAAACATGGAAGCAAAAAGGAAGGAGGCAGAGCAGAGAGAGGAGGCTCTAGAGAAGACACCTAGGAAATCTCTCCCCTAACCATAGTCCTCTTATCATGTGACTGGATCTTCTCAGGTTCTACTTTCTCATCTTTTCTTTCTTTCTTTCTTTCTTTCTTTCTTTCTTTCTTTCTTTCTTTCTTTTCTTTTTTTTTTTTTTTTTTTTGGTGTCTTTGGGGTTTTTTGTTTGTTTTGATTTTGTTTTTGGTTTTGTTTTGTTTTGTTTTGTTTTGAGACAGGGTTTCTCTGTGTAGCCCTGGCTGTCCTGTAACTCACCCTATAGACCAGGCTGACCTCAAATTCAGAAATATGCCTGCCTCTGCCTCCCAAGTGCTGAGATTAAAGGTGTGAGCCACCACCACCTTATTCATCTTTTACAAATATCTAATAGCCCTACTGGGCTACTCCTAAGATTTCTTCATTAGAGTTTCCTTGCCCTTCCTGCCATAAGAACATTTGGCTTATTAGTTACAATTCTTCAAATCAGCTCAGACTTGCCATAATCACTGTTTTCTAAGGTAATGATGTTGCATTGACTATAATAGTCAGTCATTAAGAAGTTACCACAGAGAATAATTTATATTATGGCCCCAGAGATTTTCAGATGTATCTCTAAGAATTCTTCAAATCTCTGACTATGATCTCATTTCTTCTGGAGAAAAATTAATGGTTACTTTAGGAGAGAATAAGTAAAGTATCTTATTTACTCAAAACTATGATCCAATCTGAACAAATAATGCTTCAGAATAAATGTTTACAATAAAAATTGGCTGCCATCATTTTTCAGACATCTGGAGAGTGAAATTATTAAATCTGGAGAAGGTATCTTCTGAGTCTTTAATGCTGAATTTGATACTAGAGGGTACACATAGGTGATCAAATATTATCAACATGCTTCCCTTTAACAGAGAACAAAAATGGTATAATTATCTGGCAGATACCACCTCATCCTACATTGCCCTGTGAAGGTCTGTTTGTGTTAGAGAAGGACTTTTAAGAATGTGGCTCTTAAAATTAATTATGTTGATTAGTGAGAGTCTGTGTCTTAACATGAGTTTATATCACATCACACAGAAACAAAATATTTGCATATCCAGACATATTATTATCAATGAGTTCAACACAGAATGATGATCAAATTCTGATAAGAAAAGAAATAGAATACATTCAGATATACTTAATAAGCAAGTCACATTTATTTAAAATCTTCACATCCACATGAAACAAACTCAGGTAACAGAATATCTCCATGATTTATGTGGAAAATAATTAAAATAAATGATATAAAAATGAGTATGGATAC
>JADRCD010218873.1:0-16194 GCA_019843815.1 Montemys delectorum
GCAAGCACTCTTGACCTGTAGCTATGCAGGCACTGATACATCTCTCCCAGAAAGAGACCTTGAGGTGAAAGAGGGGTGTGGATAGAGGAGGAGTCCCATCAGGTACTGAAAAGAGGGAAAAGCTGAATACCAGTAAACCTGGCAGCAGAGTGGATGCTCCTGGTATGGTTTCAGTCTGAATGTTCACCACACCGAGACCCACGTGTTTGAACATACTGTGAGGCTGTGTTAGAGGTTGTGGCGTTGGGATGGAGGAAGGGGGAGGGTCACTGGGAACTGGCTTTTGAAGGTTATATGTCCTTTCCTGGTCCTACTCTCTTCTTCCTGATCCATCAAGATGTGAGAACTGGTGTGAGCTATAGCTTCTCACTGCCTCAGACCAAGTCCCTCTCTCAAGCTTTCTCCTCCACAATGGGCTGTGTCCTCCGAAAGTGCTAAGTCCCTCCCCCTCCCCCCACCCCCCTCACCCCCGCTCGCTTCCATCCGGTATTCCATCACAGCCATGAAAAAGGAACTAAAACCACCATAGAGCGGAACTACACATTGGAACTTCCAAACCCCCAGAGTCCTTGAGAGGCGGGTGCCTCTGAAGACCCAGCGGTCGCTTTAAATGATCTCAAGTCCAAATTCAGGTAGCCAATGAGATGATCCAGAACATTACCATGCATTCGTGGCAAAATACTTGAGGCTAATAGTAGAACTTGTGATCTTTGAAAGGCATATGTATATAAATGACCATTTATTTTCCTAAGTGGTGTCTGTGTGAAACGAAGAGAGTTCCTGGAATCTATAAGACCCTCAATCCACCAAACTCCCCAGCAATCCTGATGGGTGCAATAAACAAGCATCCTTAGGGAAGCCTATGCAGTAAGATCAAAAGAGGAGAGAGTGCTTAAGGCTAAAAAGAGCTGTGAGTTCCTGGAACTGCCTGTGAGCCTAAGGTGGATTCCAATAAAAGAAACAGAGATGCGGAAGGACGGGTACAGTGATATGTATAGTAAAGCCTTTATGTCCAGCTTGAGGTGAAATGTGTTAAAGCCTTTGCGTCTGCCTTGCAGTGGAATGTTTCAGCAAAGCCTTCGCTATCTCTGGGTCAATTAGCAGAGGCTGAGAAATTGCTTTGAGGCTGTTTGAACCTTGAAGAGGTGTTGTCTCTCTGGAAAGCCTGCACTTGATGCTACCCGAGAGCTCGAAGCTTCACCAACCTTTGCCCTAAGACGCCCCTGGAAAACCTGGAGTTCTTCCTTTTGATTATGGCTAGCCATGGTCAGAAGGGACTGAGATTTGTGTGGGTTGCCTGCTCTCCTGGGTAGCAATGACAAGATAACTATGGTAGCTGGAACTTTCCCAGCCCTAATTAACCTAATATGATGTTTGGATAACGTAACTGGAGGGAGCTAGCTCTGGTGTCAATCTTCTCCAAAAAAGCTGAACCCCTCTGCTCCTCTTGGAAATGAAGGTTTAGCATCTTGGTGAGGCTCTCTCTACTGCATCACCTATGACTGAAATCAATCAATAGACAGGACTTGGCCAGATTGGAATGAAGAAGCCCTGCTCAAGAGGCACAGATGGTACATTGGCTGCCTGCTAGATACTTTCACTGTGAAGAACAGCTCTGTTTGTTTACTGTCTGTCTTCCACGCTGGGGCTAAGTGTTTTGTGAGAATGTAGACAGTGTTTGTTATTTACCTCCATCTTTAGGTACAAGGCCTGCTATATTGTCTGACGAACGGCAGCCTAGGTAGTCTGTAAACCACAAGAATTTAGCACGATAAGATGATCTTTGCCCTTACTTTAAATGGAAAGGTACATGGACGACGAGAAAGCTGGTGGAGATGCCTGAGAGATGGCTCTACTGGTAAAGATGCCTGTTGACCTGAGTTCAGTCTCCAGGGCCCGCCCACACGTTAGAAGGAGAGAACTGACTCCTGCAGGCTGTTCCCTGGCTTCTACCTGCATGCCATGGCACGAGAGCATACAAAATAAATAGATAAGATTAAGACATACAAGAAAGAAAGTAACCTAATGGCTACCTCTGTCTGCTATATGAAAATGTATAAGCAGCAAAATATTTAGAACTCTTAGTCCTACTTTTTTTTCCCAGACAAAGGAAATGAGAGGTAGGAGAGGTTAAGCAACTGAGCAAGGTCTCAGAGCAAGACAATTAATAACACGGAATTCAAACTCAAGGCTCGCTTTCTTTTTCCCTCAGACCCAGGCCTCCTGGCTCACATTCATACCTACCAGTCATTCCCATGCTCTGCCCGACTGCCAGCCTCCTTAAAGGTGCTTTGGGGCACCAACCGATTCAGTAATCTTGGGGGATGTGGATGTACGAGTGTCAAATGTCTCCCATAGGCTCATGCGTTTGAAAACCTTGTCCTCATTTGGTGACACTGTTTGGGAAGGTTATAGAACCTAGAGAAGGAAGTCCTTGCTGGAAGAAGTGGGTCACTGGAGAAGAGTGTTGAGGTTTCATAACCCAGCCCCACTTCCTATCCACGCTCTGCTTCTTGACTGCAGATACAATGTGACTAGTGGACCCCTTGATTCCCACATGCCTCGCCCACCATAATAAGATGTATCCCCTCAAACAATAATGCAGAATAAACCCTTCCTTGCTTAGGTTTCTTCTCATAGTATCCTATTACACCAAAAAAAAAAAAAAGGTAGCTAATACAGGGAGCATGCTCAGACTCCCTAACAGTCTCAAACAGAGCAGTTCACATCTTCCTTACACGTTTCTGTATTCCCTCTGTGTCTTAGTTAGGGTTTCTATTCCTGCACAAACATCACGACCATGAAGCAAGTTGGGGAGGAAAGGGTTTATTTGGCTTACTTTCACATGGCTGTTAATCACCAGAGGAAGTCAGGACTGGAACTCAAGCAGGTCAGGAAGCAGGAGCTGATGCAGAAGCCATGGAGGGATGTTTCTTGCTGGCATGCTTCTCCTGGCTTGCTCAGCCTGCTCTCTTATAGAACCCAAGACTTCCAGCCCAGGGATGGCACTATCCCTTTGATCACTAATTGAGAAAATGCCCCACAGCTGGATCTCATGGAGGCATTTCCCCAACTGAAGCTCACTTTTCTGTGATAACTCTAGCCTGTGTCAAGTTGACACACAAAACTAGCCAGTACACTCTGCATTTCAGGTAACCACATATCCTCTCCTGGGGGAAACAGAAAAAGATCTAGAAACTACTGTGCTGAACTGTCACTACTTTTTTTTTAGAGGAGAGCAGGATCTCCCGTAGCTCAGATTGACCTTGAACCTTCCTTGCCTTCACCTTGAATCATCCTGCCTCTACCTCCGAAAATATAAAGTCTGAAAGTTGGTTTCTATCCTTAATTCTCTTACATGCATTTGCTGATTTTTTTTGGTTAGTCATGTCTGTTTCCCTCATCCAATATGGAAGGCTGGATGACAGCACTGAAGTTTCATCATGTTTTCTTAACTTTCCAGAGAGAACAAGATTAGACCAAAAACAAACAAACAAACAAACAAACAAAAACAACAATAACAACAACACCAAAAGCCTTGGAATTCTAGACAAAGTTTAAGTCTTTCTATGGTAAACTAGAGAAGGCCAAATAGTTACTTAGCTCAATGAATATAGTCACTCTTCATTATCCTAGGGAGATTTCAGTTCCAGGATAGCCAACCTTGAGGATGCTCAAGTCTCTTTCCTATATAATATGACATACTATTTGTACAAATCACCCCCACATTAGTTCTAATGCCTAATATTGACATAAATTATATATAAATTACTAGTGTGCTATATTGCCTAGGGAGTGAAGATAACCATGCCTAGTCCTGAGACAATTTTTTAAAGTATTTTCAACCTCATGGTAGATCAAATATTCAGGTAATCCGTTCATACAGAGGGAGCACTTTAGTCAGTACTGGCTGCTTTGGCTGTTGCCTGACAGTCCAGGACTTCTGAAGCAAACATGAGCTTGATCTTGTAACAACCAGCACAGTGTGGAAGACATAATTTTAGTGAACAGCCCATAGGAGCCAAGCCACTTACCATGAGAGATGTAGCAAATGAATGTACTGGTTCTCAAAGAACTCATAACTGGAAACAATGCCTCCTGAGTCGATAACTTGACCATTCTTATACCAAGTCACCTCTGGCCTGGGCTGACCTGATAATAAAAAAAAAAAATTTTAAAGGATATATAAATATTTTTTAAAAAATTATAAAGTTGTAAATGGGAATGAATAAAGGCCTATTAATGAGCACAATGGGATACAATGCTAGTGAAATACAGAATAAAAAATGCTGTCTCTACTATGGAAACTATTTTCTAAATTATCCAAAATAAAATAATCCTCCAGAATTAGGGTGGCTCTGCAGATAAAGGCACTTGCCACTGAAGTCTGATGGCCTGAGTTTGGTTCTTGGACGCTGCGTGATTGAAGGAGAAAACTATCTCTTGTGTTGTTGAAAATCCTTTTAAATTTTTAAAATGTTTATCCCTCTGACCTCTGACCTGTAAACACACACACACACACACACACACACACACACACACACACAAGTAAATCAAATATATGATCAGTAGCGATGGTCAATTTTTTTTTTTTAAGTATCCAGTAGGCAAAGATGTGAGTGGTATTTGATTTTCAGTGTTGTATGGAATCAGTGACAGCCAAGAGCCTTGACCTTGGGAAATGAGTTTGTTTCACTCTATAGTAGGACTGATTAAGATTCTTAGACTTGGTAAGCGTACACACCATCTTGTAAGCTTTATCCAACAGAGATGCAAATAATACCTGTCCAGTTGAAAAGAACATTGTAGGATATCAACTGGTATTGCACCCAGCCCATGTATGTTCTCCTAACATTGTTAGATTCCTTTTAAATACATAGTGTCTCAGTCTTAGTATTCCGGCATTCTTTAACTCATTAGTGAGTTGAAAAGTCGATTGTTAATCTCACATCAGCACAGTGATCACTTTGACTTTTGTTTCTTTTTAAAAGATGTGTCTTTATTTTCAGGTCCATGTTTGTATCTGACCCTGTCTGCATGAGTGTCAGTGCCTGTGGAAGCCAAAGGGATTCCCCTGGGGCTGTGTTAAAGTTGTGAGCCAGCCAGCATCTGCGGGGACTCAAGCTTAAGCAAGGATAGAATGCATTCCTAGCTTCTGAGACAGTAATTCTCAACCTTTCCTAATGCTCTGACCCTTTCATACTTTGTTGCTACTTCATAACTGTAATTTTGCTACTGTTATGAATTATAATATAAATATCTGTGTCTTCCAACAGTCTTCGGTGGTCCCTGTGAAAGAGTCTTTCGAGACCCAAAAGGGACAAATTGAGAACTACTGTTCTAAGCCAGCTCTTGAGACCTTCACCCTACATTCTTGAAAATTACATTTTTTTGTGTGTGTAGTGCTGGATCCTACACATATCATAAATGCTGACTAGTTTTATGTCAACTCGACAGAGCTATCGTTTAGGAAAAGGGAGCCTTAGGTAAGAAAATACCCCCACCAGGTTGGCCTTTGGGTAATTCTGTGGGCATTTTTTAACTGATGATTGATGTGGGAAGTCCCTGGCCATTGTGAGTGGTGCCATCCCTGGGCTGGTGGTCCTGGGTGCTGTAAGAAAACAGGCTGAGAAAGCCATGAGACGCAAGCCAGTAAGCAGCATCCCTCCATGGAATTCCTCTGCTTCAGTCTCACCTCCAAGGTCCTGCCCTGCTCAAGTTCCTGTCCTGACTTCCCTCAGTGAGACTGAACAACCAAGCCTGACTTGAGAGTAATAAGATGAAATGCACCCTTTCCTCTCCCATGTTGCTTTTGAATCATGTTTTATTATAGCAGTGGAAACCCTAACTGACACATGAGGCAAGGGCCCGTCCACTTAGCTACAACCCAAGCACATGGGAAAGGACGCTTAACGGTGCTTAAACCTGACCTGAAAGAACAACGTGGATTTTTAAAACAAATGTTTCTATGATGCCTACAGGGTGGCTCAGTGGGTAAAGGCACTTGCCACTGAGCCTAGTGATCTGAGTTCCATCTGTGGGACCCACATGATAGAGGGAGAGAACTAACTCCCCAAAATTGTCCTCTGACCTTACCTGTAAGCTGTGGCAAGCAAGTGTAAGGATATGTATACATATGTATACACATATGTGTGTATATGTATATATGTATGTGTGTATGTATATATGTATATGTGTGCACATTTATGTATATGCATATGTATGTATATGTGTATATATGTATACATGTATATGTATATATGTGTGTTATATATAACATATGCATGTATGTTTATATGCATACGTGTGTGCGTATATATGTATATATGTATGTGTGTGTATATATATGTGTGTGTGTGTGTGTGTGTGTGTGTGTGTGTGTGTGTGTGTCATATAGACAAAACACAATGAAAAAAATGTTACCCATGGTCTATGGGCATTTTCTATGGTGTTAAGTCACCCTGAGCATGCTCCATCTCCTTTGACCGAAGAAGGTAAGAAGGGTTAAGCCTTGTTAGCTCCTTGAATGGAACAAGAACAAAACTGTCATTTTCTTCCTAAGAAGAAGTTTGGAATATCTTCTAGGCAGGTCTTATGTACATGGGAACAATATTATCACAAAACCCGGCACTCCCACACTTCTTCCCTCGGGTGATCTATTAATAACCAGGTGTGCTGCTCATGGACTCATGGAGGAATTTAACCCACACAATAGGGATTTTTTTCTTCCCTTTTACTAGGTAAGAAAGTTTCCAGTGGGTCCTGATGAGTTTTCTTGGCACCCTCCATGTCACCAAGAGTTATCAAGTGAGCTGAGAGTACCGGTAGCAAGGTTCAGTATTGGAAAACGAATTTATATAGGAATGATCTTGGGATTTGTTTCCTTATTATGTCATTTTTGGCAAGCAACCTAGAGGGCGTCAAAGAAGTCCTTATACTACTAAGGCTATAAGAGAGGGTAGGGAGAAAAGCGGACAGGAAGGTAAAAGTCAAGAGACCTGAACCACAGCAGGTCCTGAGAACACTCAGGGCCCGGCTCCTTGTCTGCATCGCAAGGCTGTGAACGGCACTTCCCCCAGTTGTGGGGTTTTCCTAGCTTCTCCTCCAGGTAGGTGCCTGAGCAGCTACCCCCAAGACTAGGAGCAGAGGCCCACATGTAAAGGTATTCCCTATACCAGCAGCTGCTTGCCTCCACCTCCTGCAAGTAGATGATCAAGAGGAACATCCCTGAAAACTACCAGAAGAAGAGACTGTCAGGCTTCGTTTCTGCCTGTTCTTCCCTGGCTCACAGCCCCACCCTCAGCCAGCTTTCTCCAGCCCCTGCTTAGGAATCACTGAGTTCCTCCTTCTGTGTGTTTGAGGGACTTTTCCTAACAAGAGTATGTACAATATGTGGGAGCTGGCCCTTGCAATATTTTCACCTCACATTGTTCACTCAGCCTGACTTGGGCTGGTTGCTTTCCTTTAGTTTCCAAGTTGCTGCCAAGTCTTTCCCCCTGTACAGAGTCTGAGCCCAAACCATCAGCCTGAAATGAGACACGCATAGGGAAGTGGTATCTTATACCTTGTGGGAGGTTCTCTTTTTGCCTGGAAACCTCACCTAAAACTTCTCCTTCCTCTCCATTTTCCAGTGCTAAGAATGGAACTTGGGGTCTTGCTAGGCAAGCAGTCTACCACTGAGTCATCCTCCCCTACCCCAACCTTCCTTCCCCCTTTGCTTTTAAGTCTCTCTGTAAGTCGCTGCCTGATCCATTCAGAATGATCTGCTATTTATGAGACCAGTGACTAAGTCTAGGATCTGTCTAAACACATGGGGTTCTCTCACAAGACTGAAGATCAGCTTGCATTCCCCTTTATGTCTGTGTATCTCTTTGTCTGTCTGTCTGTCTGTCTCTGTCTCTGTCTCTCTGTCTCTCTGTCTCTCTGTCTCTCTGTCTCTCTGTCTCTCTCTCTGTCTCTCTCTCTCTCTCTCTCTCTCACACACACACACACACACACACACATACACACACACACACACACACATTGAGAGTGCCATAGCATGTTTGTGGAAGTCAGAGGACAACTTTCATGAGTCGGTTCTCCACTTCAGCTATGGGACTCAGGTTAAACTCTGACTGTCAGGTTTATACTACAAGTACTTTTATCATCTGAGCCATCTCTCTGCCCCTTAACCTTCTTTTAATTAACCTCTTTTACTACTGGGTCATTAATGCCCGATCATTAACTCTGAACGATCCTCCAAACCAAGGATAGTTCCCATTTTCAGCCTTACCTCCTCTGGATACCTCTTGCTTTAGTTTTAAGTGGTTCATTTGCTAGGATTCTTGAGAATAGTGGCAGTGGGAGACAAATTAAGCCAGCCTGGGAACATTGGTTAAAAGTAGACAGAAGAGCTCAGTTTTATGAAGTGAAGCTATTCAAGCCATTCCTAGAGGCCACAGCAAGTAATGAGTTAAAAGTATCTGAAATTTTCTTCTGGTCTCTCTGGGCTGGTGTCCTGAGCAGACCTTGGGCACAAGCTCTGCAGCCAGTCTCACAACACCCAGAGGAAGCTGCTGCACTCCCAGGTGCTCTAACAAGCCCAAGGTCACAGGATCCCAAAATCACAGGGTCACAGAGACTGCCTGAGTCTGAGGAGTTCTAATACAACTAGGATCACAGAAAGGACTGGCTCCAGTCAGAATTAGCAAGGGCAGGTAACCCTAGAGATAACCAGATGGTGGGGGGCAAGCGTAAGAAAATAAACAACACCAACCAAGGTCACTTGGCATCATCAGAACCCAATTCTCCCACCATAGACAGTCCTGTACACACCCTCACACCTGAAACGTAAGATTCAGATAAAAAATTACTTATCATGACAATGATACAGGACCTTAAGAAAGACATAAATAGCACCCTCAAAGAAATACAGGAGAACACAGGTAAAGAGCTAGAAGCTCTTAAAGAGGAAACACAAAAATCCCTTAAAGAACTACAGGAAAACACAATCAAACAGGTGAAGGAAATGAGCAAAACCATCTAGAATCTAAAAATGGAAATAGAAACAATAAAGAAATCAGAAAGAGAGAAAACCCTGAAGATACAAAACCTAGGAAAGAAATCAGGAGTCATAGATGCAAGCATCACCAACAGAATACAAGAGATAGAAGAGAGAATCTCAGGGGCAGAAGACACCATAGAAAACATTGACACGCCGGGCGGTGGTGGCGCACGCCTTTAATCCCAGCACTTGGGAGGCAGAGGCAGGCGGATTTCTGAGTTCAAGGCCAGCCTGGCCTGGTCTACAGAGTGAGTTCCAGGACAGCCAGGGCTACACAGAGAAACCCTGTCTCAAAAAAAAAAAAAAAAAAAGAAAGAAAGAAAGAAAAAAGAAAACATTGACACAACAGTCAAAGAAAGTACAAAAAGCAAAAAGCTCCTAACCCAAAACATCCAGGAAATCCAGAACGCAATGAGAAGACCAAACCTAAGGATAATAGGTATAGAAGAAAGTGAAGACTCCCAATGTAATGGGTCAGTAAATATCTTTAACAAAATTGTAGAAGAAAACTTCCCTAGAAGAGGGAGATGTCCATGAACATACAAGAAGCCTACAGAACTCCAAATAGACTGGACCAGAAAAGAAATTCTTCCTGTCACATAATAATAAAAACATCAAATGCACTAAACAAAGAAAGATTTTTAAAAGTATTAAGGGAAAAAGGTCAAGTAATGTATAAAGGCAGGCCTATCAGAATTACACCAGACTTCTCACCAGAGACTATGAAAGCTAGAAGATCCTGGGCAGATGTCATACAGACCCTACAAGAACACAAATGCCAGTGCAGGCTACTATACCCAGCAAAACTCTCAATTACCATAGATGGAGAAAAAAAAGATATTCTATGACAAAACAAAATTTACACAATATCTTTCCACAAATCCAGCCCTACAAAGGATAATAGATGGAAAAAATCAACATAAGGAGCAAAACTACACCCTAGAAGAAGCAAGAAAGTAATCTTTCAACAAATCCACACAAATCTAATTCCACCTCATACAACAAAAACAACAGGAAGTGACAATTACCTTTTCTTAATATCTTAATATGAAAATTAATGTTACAAAAAAAAAAGAAAATTAATGTTACCAACATATCCTAAGCGACTGAAATCCAAAAATATGAGGAATTAGAAATTTGTTGATTGTCATCCAATGGTCTCTCTCATTTGGTAATTGGAGAAATAGATCCAATATTGTACAATCTATATATACTTTCAGCTTGTTTGTGACAGTGTTTTGCTGTGTACAACATAAGGGTCTTGAAATCTTGCTTTTCCTATCTCAGTCTCTCTATTAGTATTGTTTATTTCATGTTTTTACACTATACTATGGTTTTCAGAACAGCTTATATATTTCAAAAGTATTTATATACCCAAGGGAGGCATAGACAATTAACTTGGGAGGTGGCTTGTACGAAAGAGAACAACAAAGAGTGAGACTGAATGCTTTGCTTGACATTTCTAGCTCTTGTATCAAGTTTGAAGAAGAGGACTTTATAAGTTACTCTTTCTCTGAGATGAATGCTTTTCAAAATCATCACAGCCAATGAACCAGATTCTTATCCTCACCTAATGTCTGTACTACCTCCCATGCAGAAACATTGTTCATTGAAACAGTTGGTGAATGACTTTATGGATAGACCATCTTAATACACATACCATTTCTTAAATGAATGTAACCTTTTCTCTGTGAGCTGAGAATAAAGTCACACACTCAAGTCAAATAGCTTTTTGACCATAGCAGGAAGTCTGTATCCAAAAATCGTGCCTACAATTCATTCCTTGGCGCAGCAGAACTGTCAACTTTCAGCTTAGCTACGATGGAGGTAAAATCCTTCGGTGATGTGAGGGTCATTGAAGTACAGCCTTATTACAATGAAATCCAATGTCTAAAAATTGTTCTTATTTTGGGCTTGTACCACAGAAAGAGCCAAGATTTTTAAACTCTACTAAATACAAAACAAACAAACAAAAAGACTTTACATATTTATGTTCGTTTAAGAAAATACTAGTAGTGATGTATTATTTTGAAATACACCGTTAATGTTTGGAGTTATTTGAAATTTATATTGAGAAAAACGTATGTATTTTCAGTATTGCTGTAGACAAGCATCTACATAACACTGTTAAATTGATTGTTTTATATCAAACAACTTTTATAATACTCTTTTTATTATAACATTTTATAAATTTTAAAGAATATGACAAAAAAGATATTGTAGATATTGAAGAGGGGGTCTCTGGGAGGAGTTGGGGTACAAAAGGGAAACAAGAATGTGATTTAATTCTATTTACTTCAAATATGTTTTTAAATGTTAACAAATTCAAACAAATTGAAATCCTGTAACTTTTCTCATCATAATGCAACAAAAGTCAAAAGAAAAAAAAAAGTATCTGAAATTAACCAGTGGGAGAATTGCCTAAGGAAGAGCCAGGAGGTGAGGAAAACCACTCAGTATCCAGAGCATCACTTGAAAAACATCACAGAAGATTTTGTGGTTTAATCAATTACTCAGAATGAGTTTCCAAGATAAATTTCCAGAACGTTGTTTTCTTTGTCTTTGAGCCAAGAAACTTGATCTGCAGAGAGGCCTGAAGGTGTGTGTAGCTAGTCTAGGCTGCATAGCAGAAAGGCTGGGATGGACTACAGATAGTCTGAGTGGGCATTAGTCTAGAGTATGTAGTGATTAGTCTAGGGGTCATTACCAGCTATCATGCATCGAAGCACGACGTCAGACTTCTCCGGAACCTTCTGGGAAAGTAATGTTGATAAGAAACATAGTGTGCGCCTCTGGGGGCAGCCTGGATCTGTCATCCTTTCATGCCACGTGATCTGAAACATAAACAAGGCCACCATCACTGAATGCTCTGTGATTACTCTGACCTCCTTTGGAATCCCAGAAGCCGTAAGGTGTGGCTCTGCTGCCCAGCCCCAGGTCATCCAGGAGGCAATTGGAGTGCCCTCAGCAGCCTTCCTGGAGAACAGAGCTATTGGGATAGTGTGTCAAGGGGCCACCTTACCCGTCTCAAAACAGTTTGCAGTTTCTCTGATCTCCACCCACTAGAAGCTTAGTATTCCACATCTTCCCATGACAGTGCCAAGTGTACAGTTAGGCATCCCTGCTGACAGCCACCAATTGAACAGTGCTGGGACTATCCCAGAGCTATGAGAGCACACACCAAGGAAGAATGAGCCCACACATCTGCAGTTATAGTTCTCTCTTCTTGCTCCGAAGGCCGAGAATGCGGCTCGGTTGAGAGAACGCTTTGCTGGCATGTACAAAGTCCTGGGTTCCACCCCAACACCACATAACCAGTCTGCTGGTGTAGACAGGAGAGTCAGGAATTCAAGATCATCCTTGGCATACACAACAAGTTTGAAGCCAGCCTAGGCTAGATGAGATCTTGTCTCAAAAATACAAAATAAATGAACAAACAAACAAAATATCATTTATATATTATTTATATGCCTCCCCCCAAAAAAAGAGATGACTGTGTTAAAATGAATCTTTACAAGGGCGATATGTTGAAATTTGGAAACTACTGACGCCTCTGAACACCAGTCAGGTACACAGGGGAGAAGCTGAGCTTGTGCTTTTGAACATACATGCCTTCTTTGAACATACTTCTTAGCCATCAGGCAATGTCCGTTCACTTCATGTATCTTAAATTAACCAAGAGTAGTTTTGATGCCTCTTCTATTGCATCCATGAGGAATACGAGGCTCAGGGAGTTTCCTCAATAAGCTGATGACAGCACAGCAAGTGGCTACTACCCTGAGGCCACCCACCTTGAGGACCGGGCAGGCTAACACTCGAATGACAGTGGTCACAGCTTGTGCAGATCTGATGTCACCCTGAGAAAGCAGGCGGGTCTGAATTCAACAGACTTGTCCTCCCTCCTCTACCGACAGACAGATGTCCGTGTCTCCCACCAAAGCCGTCCTTCACAAAGCCCCGGGCCTTGAAATCACAACTGAGTCCATCCAGTCAGAAACCGCTTCTGCTTTCGACCCTCAAACACCACGGAGCTCAGAAAGAGGGCGAGAACCACAGTGGTGTGGTGAGCAAGAATGGAGAAGAGGGGATTAGATCATGTAAGTAGCCAGTCTAGGGGTGCTGGGTACTGTAAGATAGCCTGGGTGTCACCCATTAGCACCCAGTCCCTGCCCTTAGATAGTCTGGATGCCAAGCTTTTAACCGTTAGCACCCAGTTCCCACCCTTTTCCTCTTAGTTTTCTAGAGGGCGCAATACTCAGGGAGATGGCTGCCAAAGAGAGGTTCTCTAGCATTAATTGAAGATCTCACTGGCACTCACGCAGTCACTGAGGAGTTGGAGTATGGAAAGGGAAAGAAAGTACAGAGAAAGAGAATTTCACAGTGTGGAAGGACCTCTGCCTCCGTGGCAAAACCCCGCTCTAGAGGACCGAGCGGCTCCCTGTTCAAGTTGAATCGGGACCTGTGGCGGTGGCCGAATCTCAGACTAACGAAAGACTCTTTCCACTTTGTCATAAACACCTAGATCCATGCTCCCATGTGGCCCTACCCAGTAGGCACGCCTCCTGGAAAATTCCGCTAGTAAGGGCTGGCCATTTCACTACTAGAGACTGCTACCTAGGGCCTCTCTAGCTATTGCTGGGGTTCAAAACATCTCCTTCCCTTTAAGATGTTCTGTTTAGTTTAGAATAAGGTGAGTCCTTGATCAAGCTGTCTCTGCGAGAGACAGCTGCTCGATCCTCACATCCAGGTAAAGGCACTCATTTAAGAGAACTCGCTGCCACCTTCCCTCTGTCGAGGGAAGCAAGACCGCATAAGCTTGAGGGCCCCACTGACTCATTTAATGGGTAGACAATGCTGCAGAGCTGAAGATGTTACATGGGTAGCATCAAAGAGCAAGAAAAGTCCTGAAGGCGTCAGCTGGAAAAGAAGTTTGACAGGCCCAGTGGCTGCTAAGACCTGTTGACAAAAATGGAAAAGAAGGTTGGAAGGAAGGCTACTTTCAAAGCATGAGTTCTTTGAGGATGTGGAACTGCATTTCCAATATTTTTGGTTATAGGACTTCTATAAAAACAAATAGAGCCTGAGGCAACTGAGATCCCTGTGTAACTCATTCTATTTAGTTCACATAAGAGTTAGGTGAGCCTGGCTCAGTGTAGATGGCGAATTAGTTGCATGGGACAGGAAAATAATTCCCTTGTAACTCCATTTCCAGAGTAGCTCACAAGCACACTCGGTGGCTGAAGGTAACTGGGGACATGCCTCCTCATGCTGCTGCGAAGACCCACCTTTTGCAGAATAGACAGAAGAAAAATTAGCCTTCAACAGCACTATGGTTAGTTGCCCCTCACTAGAGACTCGAGGGTGGTCGTGGAAGCCAGAGCTATTGATTTGGTTTGAGGTTCGTTAAGTTTGAACATGTATTTAAGATTTTTAAAGTCAATATTGCTCAGTATTACTGAAAAGAGAATTTTAGAGTTAGAGGTACGCATAAGGCAGAAAGAACAAATCTAAGTCACTTTTGGTTTTTCATTTTGCATTTCTTTGTGAAGTGCTGAAGATCAAACTCAGCGCCTGGATATGTTAGGCAAGTCCTCTACTATTGGTGCACACTCCCAGACCCCATTTTTTAAAATGGCATTCTACAATAGTGTAGCAAATCCCATGCACGTGGTCATCCATTCTCCCTGACACAGCACAGGGGAGGGTCAAGAGTTGACAAAACCTATGGACTTGTGGCTTCAAGTTGGAAATGCCACCTCCTGTGACTTATTGACCAATGTTATATTTAAACTCGTCTGTAATGAGATAATTAACATACCACATGCCTCGCCCACTGAAAAGCTATGACTCCGTGACTTTCATTGTAACTGGCTTGTGCAACCAGCATCCCCACGATCGCTTTTAGAATGTACCGTCACCCGCCAAGGAAGCCTCACTCATCCCTCCATGTCATTATTCCCATGCCCAGTCCCTGCCCACACAGCCTTGTGACCACCAAGCCACTTTCTAGTTCTATAGATTTACTTCTTCCGGACACTTCACACGATCAGACTCCTCCTAGTGTAATGTTGTCAAGTTTGTCTGCGTTGTCGTGCCTGCGGACAAAAGTCATCACCTGCAAAACTTGTTGGGAAGCACTTTTGTCGAGAAAGATGACTGCCTCGGCTCTCCACATTCCTTACAGACTTACTCGATGAGTCCTGGGGGAATCTCAGAGCTGGGAAATGCTCTCCTGTGCCAGTGACATACTAGGCTTCTGGACCAAACCCAGGTTGCCACGAACTGATGCAGATGCAGCTCTGCCACTTCTCTGGACAAAGGATGGAGCAGGGCAATGATAACAGTATAGGGACCAGAACCTGTGCCCACTGCCTCCTAAGACTCTGTTACATGATTAGTTCATTGATAGTAACCTGGAAGCTCTCAGGTAGGACTGCCTCTTCCCACGTTTCTTTTTCTGCTGTAGGTTACCACAGTGCTGTTGTTTTGTTTTGTTTTTTTTTTTAAGTGACATTCCAATTAACCAGTAAACAGGTCTCCTAGAGTAACCCTCATCGAGAAAGTGATACACAGCGCACGCTTCCTCCCACTCTGATTCCTAGGACCACAGCTGTGGGTTGGATGGAAAGAAAGGGCTCACAAAGCCAGGCTGGTGGCGAGGCCCCTGTGCGTCAACTGCAACTCCTCCAGAGGTGACCACTTCCTGTCAGTTCTGTCCCACATGTGAAACTCCTGACATGACAGTGTGGTTGATTCACTAGGCTGGGTTAGTTACAGAGCATCCGAGCCACTGGGCACTGACTGTTCTCTGAAGGAAAAGGACAGTTAAGTCGGGCTGCGGTTCATGTTTCATGGCTTCTCTGAAGGTGAGAATGACATGCGTATCGCCCTGTGCTAGAGATGACAGATGAATATCGAATGTGCTAGAGGTGACAAATGGAGGCCGAATTATCAGCATTGGTGGAAGGAGCCACACAGAAGGAGAGCTTCAAAACTCAACCTAAGTAGGGAGGGGAAGTGCATTAGCCCAAAAGAACATCAGGTTTTCGGCCCCTCCTTGCTTTTTTTTTTTTTTTTTTTTTATTTTTTCCTGTGTGCTTTCTCGTGTCACTGTTGCTGTCTATGTTCATATTTTAAAAAAAAAAAAA
>JADRCD010218873.1:16294-27668 GCA_019843815.1 Montemys delectorum
TTTTTTTTTTTTTTTTTTTTTTTTTTTTTTTTTTTTTAATTTTCTTTCTTTTTTCCTGTGTGGTTCAGGGCAAGTTTCTTACTTTAAAAAAAAAAAAATGATACTGGCTTTTAATTATACAGATCCTAAGCATATACATTTATGTTTACAGGTGTTTAGAGATGACCACTTGGAAGCTTTTATACACACACCAACACACACTCATAAGAAAGAAGTTGTGACTGGGAATGATAGCAAGCCATAGAAGGAGTTGAAGGGTAATGGAGGTATAGGAATGAGGTATAGGAATGATGTAAATATAGTACTATTTACATTAGTATAAAGAGTCTAAAGGTCATCCGAATAGTAAGATAAGCACTGTGTGAGTGTTGTCTAGCACCTGTGACTCTGGGCTTAATGTCTGGAAGATTGTAAAAGCCATGCCTTTTACACAAATTGGATAGAGAGAAAGTATGAGACTCTAGGTGGGTTCTTGGGGGCATCTCAAACATTTGAAAAAGGCCAAGGTTTATTTTGGCTCAGCACAGAGAGTCAGCTGTCATCATCAAGAACAAGGAAGAGGCCACAGTGTACACACAGAGCATGGGAGTGGCTCTTACAGAGCTGGCAGGAGAGCCAGCCATCAAGTCTTTTCACTGTGGGAGAGGTAAGGTTACTTGATCATCATTGGCAGGTGCAGTCCTGAATTTCCTGAGTTACTGACTGATCCTTTGGACACCACACATAGTGCCCCTTAGGATTCAGCCCCATGTTTGGGGAAGTTTCCTCCCCAAAGGTTCTGAGCATTTCAGAGGGGCATGTTCAAAACAGATAACTATTGGTGGGGGTGGATCTCGGCATAGTGGTGCATGCCAATGATCCCAGCACTTGGGAGGCTGCAGCAGGAGGATCATGAAGAGAAAGATCCTGTTCCCGATGTGTCTAGTCCTGCAGGGACTAGATGTCCCCGGGTTGGGTGGTAGCCAAGGAGAAAAAGGATGGTTGGTGCCTACCATGTGCAGTTCCAAGACATGACCACACTTAACCCTCATAGTGAGATTCTTACATGTATATCTTTTCTTACTTCACACATAATTATTTGGAAGCATAAGTAAATTATCGGTTTTGTTTGTTGTTTATATATCTGAGACAGCATTTTACTGTCCAGCCCAAGCTGACCTCAAATTCAATATCCTCCTGCCTTTGCCTTGAAAGTGCTAGGGTTACAGGCCTATGTGTTACCATGCCCCAAGATTAGCTACTTATTAAGAGCTGTGTGACAAGGCTGTGTGACCTGAAAGTGTCAGGGCTGCAGTGTAATATGGGCTCAGGTGAGTTGACATGTCACTCGGGTACGATGCTAAGGTGACCGTGAAAAATAAAGACAAGAGCCAGGCAGTGGTGGCACACACCTTTAATCCCAACACTTGGGAGGCAGAGGCAGGTGGATTTCTGAGTTCGAGGCCAGCCAGGTCTACAGAGTGAGTTCCAGGACACCAGGGCTATACAGAGAAACCCTATCTCAGAAAAAATAAAATAAATAAATAAATAAATAAAGGCGAGAGAACAAAAGTGTGGCAAGGTGCCCAGCATTCTTTCATTAGGGAGAGGCAAATCAGAGCCACAGTGAGATGCCAACACACACCCTCCAGGAGGGCTGCATGTCATCGAGGACGTGGAAGAGAGCAGCAGCCCTCATATCTCCCGAGCAGAGTGGACAATAGTAAAGACATTCTGGGAAACAGTTTAAGTTTCTTAAAGAGTTCAACATAAGTCCATCGAATGGACGATCCATTCCACACCTAGCAATCCTTGCCAAGGGAAACAAAAACATCCATCTTCACGAGCGCTTTGCACCAACATCATTTGCAGAGTTATTCAGAGTAGCCCCCCAAATGAGAAACAACCAGCATGTCCAATTGGTGACTAGACAAAGTGTGGCAGAGTCTGCACCTGAGTAATAGGAGCAATAAAGGGCACACATGGTGTCACATGACGAAGCTCAAAGCACTCTCCTCATGCTCAGCAAACGAAGTTAGACCCAAGGACTCACACAGGATGTGATTCCATATACAAAACATCCAAAGGAAGCAGTGGGGACACGGGTTGGTTAGTGACTGCTGGTGGAAAGAACACTAATTGACAACATATATGTATATGTGCATGTGTATATATATATATATATATATATGTGTGTGTGTGTGTGTATGTGTGTGTGTTAGGCTATATATATGGAATATATATATGTATATATATATATATCTTGTGTTAAGCTATATATATATATCTTGTGTATATTATATATATTAGATATATATCCTAGCATATATATGTATATATACATATATATATAAAACATATGCTCTTGCCTTAGCCTCAAAAGTGCTAGAATCACTGGCAGGGCTGCAATGTGATATGGGTCCAGGTGAATTGTTTTCAATAAATATAAATACATATATACATACATGCATATATGTGTGTATACATATATACATATGTGCATATATACACATTACATATATAGGTTAATGCATACACACATACATACACAGTTCTATGAAACACAAAAGAAGAAGGGAGGCTATTTGGCAAGAGGTAGGGGACCAGAAGGAAGGAAGAGAAAGCACAGGAAAGGATGACAGAGGATTGAAGATGAGCAAAGTATACAATATATATGTTTTAGCATATCATAACAAAGCCCATCTATTGTACAATGAATATATATTGATAATACTTTTTTAAACACTACATGTGCCTAAGAATCTTTTGTGACAAAATATGTGATGAGAGTTACCTCTTTGGTAACTCAAACAAAATCATTGCACCAAAACTTAGAGTGAATTACATGATATGCAAATATATCATACAAAGCACATGCTAAAAATAGAGAAAGGAGACAAATTCTTGGGCTGCACCTACTGCTTGCACCAAAGCTCTGCTGTGATAAAAGCCTGGAAGCAGCATAAGCATCCACTAGTAGGAATCTGATGACATACATCTAATCAACAGAATCTCCTTGTAGTTTGTTTGTTGCTATTGATAGAGTATCGTGCAACCCAGGCTGGCTTCAAGCTCCCTATGTAGCTGAAGATGGCCTTGAACTTTTGACTGTCCTACTTCTACCTCCCAAGTGCTGGGATCATACAGATGGTGGGATTGAATGCTGGACTTCTTACAGGCTAGGCAAACACTACCAACTCAGCTAACAGCCCTAGCCCTTGATGGAATCTTTTAACAGCAGTGACTATTAAATGGGAATAAGGTAGTTCTGTATGACAGATATAAAGTAGTCTGCAAAGTATATTGATAAGTGAAATGAGGTGTAGAAGTATTAAGTACGCCAGCCCATCTATTTAGAAAAATGTCTTGAGGTCAACAAGATGGCTCAATGTATTATGGCACTTGCTATGAAACCTAACTAATGCAGTTGGACATCCAGAACCCACATGGTGGAAGTAAAAAACCAACTCCAAAAGCTGTCTTTGGATGTCTACTCACATGATGTGCATTGGCAAGCACACACACACATACACACACACACACACACACAGAGAGAGAGAGAGAGAGAGAGAGAGAGAGAGAGAGAGAGAGAGAGAGAAGAGAGAGAGAGAGAGAAAGTAATCAATGTGAATATGTCCTAATTTGCTTATTTGTACATTTAATGTTCAGAAATACACAAAAATCTAGTAGCCTAGTTGTCCTGAGTATTTAGGGGAACATGATGATAGTGTTTAAGGACAGTGGCTTTCTTTACATGTACTTTACCTAATAAAGTTTAACTGTTACAGTATCTGTGTGTACACTGCTAAAGACAGGGTGAATAGTAGGCTTGGACTTGCTGTTTTCTCTAGCTTGTCTTTTTTTTTTCAGTATAATGTCTGCCATTTATTGAGTCCTTTTTATATAGGCCAAGCACAGTACTAAGTCCTTTACATATATTATCATATTTAATTATCTCATTGATATTAGTTGGCAGGTATTATTATCCCATTAAAATATGAAGAAAGGTCTCAAGATTCAAAAAGGATAATGATTATAAGTGCCAAGATACACACATACTCGCTTATTTCAGTACTTTATTCTGCCTTGAAACACTAAAATACTTAACCTAGTTGATACTTAACCAAATGATATATATCCATCTGTATTTTCCTGGCCTCTAAAGGTAAAAGATGGAAGAGAGGAAGGCTTGCAATGCATAAAGCAAACCCACCCTGGTGGCCGCATGTCTACAGTCCACCTACTTGGGAGCCCAAAGCAAGAGAATGGAAAGCTCAAGGTCAGCTGGTGAGCTCCTGTTACAAAGATATAGAGTGAGATCCTGTTACAAAATAAGAAGTAGGGGCTGGAGAGATGGCTCAGTGGTTAAGAGCACTGACTGCTCTTCCAGAGGTCCTGAGTTCAATTCACAGCAACCACATGATGGCTCACACCATCTGAAATGGGATCTGGTACCATATTGTGGTGTGTCTGAAGACAGCAACAGTGTACTCATATACATTAAATGAATAAATAAATCTAAAACAAAACAAAAAAGTAAGAAATGAAAGGATGGATGAGGCTATAACTCAGTCATAGAGCACTTATCTAGCATATACAAGGCCCCAGACTCAATTCCCAATAAAGCACACATTCACACACACACACACACACACACACACACACACACACACATACACACAGAAGCATGCATACAGGACACATAGAACATGGTCCTGTGGCTAATGAGATCACATGTGAGTTAAGGATTATTACTGTGGGTGAAAGTTGAATGCCACAGATTGTTGTGTGCAGTCTCCAGTTGCAAGACCCTTTAGAAAGAGCACTGTAAGAGAAGAGTAACCCTTCTCCCCGGATCCCCTTGTTCTCCACATACACCCAGGCTCCTACTATACCCCACTGTAACAAACCCTGAGGCAATGCTGGCCCATCCCACCATGCCTGGTTTAGGAAATCCTGGAGAGCAAATCCTGAACCGTGAGGACTTTAGAACCGTGTCAATTATTCTTGAAGGGTCACTGTCGCAGGAAGCAAGATATGCCTTAGGAATAAAGAATAGCGCACCTAAATTTTTAAAGAACTCCAGGGGCTGGATAGATGGCACAGCAGTTCAGAGCACTTGTTTTTGCAGAGGACCCAGATTCAATTCCCAGCAACCACATGGCTAAATGCAACCCTATATAACTCTAGTTTGAGGGAGTCTGATGCCTCTTCTGACCTCTACAGGCACCAGGAGTACACGTGATGTACATACACGCAGGCAGGCAAAACACATATATACATGGAATTAAATAAACAAGTCTTTAAAAAAAAAATTAAGGTTTTCAAAGCACAATGCGAGATCCAAGGGCTCAGCTCATTGACAGGTAAGGTCTCTCTATAGAAAAATACTTTTATTTGTCTGAGCTGTACTTTAAAACAGGCTCACCCTAAACCTTCAATGCAGTGGATCTCAACCTTCCTACCGTTGCAACCTTCACTTAATATAGTACTCCCTCATGTGGTGACCTCCTCAACATAAAATTATTTTCATTGCTACTTCCTAACTAATTTTCCTACTGCTATGAATTGTAATGTAAATACCTACTATGCAACCCCGGAGGTTGCGACCCACAGGTTGGGAACCACTGTTTTGAGCCCTGACTGAGCCTACTGTTAATTTTAAATCAAGGGGTGTAGTGGGATGACTTCAGAGATTTTTCTCCAAACATCTTTCCGGGGTCCTGCTAATGGCTGCCCTCTGTATCTTCAGTACCCCCGTTCACTCAGGTCCACTCAGTGGCCTCATGACGTCATGTGATCAGACCTGCCTTCGCCTTCGTAAGCTCTGACTGGTCGAAATGGATCGTGGTCCTCTTGGTGCTGGTCAGTTCAGAGACCAAGTCTAAGCCAAACTGTGTATGACGTGTTCCAGCAAGTAGTGCAGGAAACAATCCACATGATGCAAAGCTTAGGGCTCTCACTCTGTCCTCCACAGAAAAGAGCAAGCAGGGGGAGGATGCCAGAGTGGCTCTCTTGACAGAAAGCTACCCGTCTTGAGACTGTGAGAAAGCTGGCTTGAGGTTGAAACCAAAACAAAGAGAAGCTGAGCCTCCAGAAATGCAAAGAAACGGAACATGAGTCCTGACCTATCTCCTAGACCTTTCTTCCACTGTGTGAGCAATAAATTCCCATGTTATTGTGCTAGTCTCTAGGCTAATTTTGTTCTACTTCTCAAAGACATCTTCAAGTAGCCACATCACCTCCTCCTTCACAGTCATTCCCGGAATTCCTACTACCGACTCTCCGTTCCAGATCCACATCACAGCCAAGTTATAGACAGAGTTAATGGACTTCAGATAGCCAAATTACAGGCAGAAGCAACAGATTTTATGATTAGATGGCTTCTACTCAAAGAGTGTTTCCCTAACAGAGCTCTGGGAGAATGGTGGAAAACATAGCCAGACTTATTTTATTTCCTATTTATTCCTTTTCCGCCCTCTGTGATTTTGTTTAGTTTTTCCTATTTCTTTTATGAATCTTCCACATCTACCTGTTCAAATCCCACCAGTTTTTAATCGCTTAAACATGAGTGCTTGCTTCCTTTAAAAGCTTCCTTGACACTCTCAACCAGAAAAAGCCAACCCATTTCCAGATGACGTTCTCCGACACATAACTAGAGTGTGAACTGACTGCCTACAGAGTGCTACCTGATTATAGATTATCTTCTTTGGACTATTTGAAGTACTAACACAAAGTGTCCATAACTTTGACATCTCTGAGAGACTAAGTTCAGGGACCGAAAAACCACATGTGCAGAAAAAGTTTGGCTTTAGAAATTATGTGCCAAAGAGTTGCATCCCCCGGGATGGTTTCTGCATCACAACCATCAGCATCATCTGAGAACATGGAAGAAATTCGAATATGTGGGACCCTCTGAACCGGAGGCTCTTGGGTAAGTCCCTGCAACAGGCATTTTACAAGCTGTCTGCAATCTGATGTGCTTGGGATTTGAAGAACAACTAGACCCAAGAATACCTTAAGCTCTAGACTCAGAAGCAGATGAGCCTGGTCATCCCGGAGCAGGTTGAAGAGCAAGTGAAGATCAAGGAGAGCTGTGCTTTCTGAGATGAAACCGGTAGCAGCCATGGAGGACCAGACTCTGGAGTGGTAAATGCATGGTATCCAGCCTTGAGCTATCCAGAGCTGAGTGTCCCTTTAGCCTGGCATCCAGCCCGTTGACTGGATCTCCAGACAGTCCTGGTCAGGTGTTCATCAACAGAAATGCCAAGAAGGGTTCTAGATGTGTGTGTGTGTGCACACGCTCGTGCGCTTGCTCTTGCATGCCAGTCTTGAGGAGGGTTGCATGTGAATGTGTGTGTACATGTGTGCAACCTCAGGGGTTGCTCCTCAGATGCCGCCCACCTTGTTTTTTTATTTTGCTGTTGTTGTTGCTATTTTTTATATTTGCACGCTTGCATGCAGATGGTCGGCATTTGTGTGCTCCAACGTGGATGTGGAGGTCAGCAGACTCTTGCAGGAGTCAGCTCTCTCCTTCTACTATGTGAGCTCCAGGGATTAAACACCAGTGGACTAGCCAGTGCCTCTACCCGGTGAGCCTTCTTAGCGGCCCCTGTTTTATAGTTTGTTTTGCTTTCAAGACGCTATCTTTCATTAGCCTGTAGCTCACCTGGCAGGCTAGGCTGGCTGGCGGACCCCAGGGATGTTCCTGTCTCTCTCCCTACTGAAATTACAAGTATTCACCATAATGTCTGGGTATTTTGTTTATTTGTTTGTTTGGGTTTCTTCTTTAATGTGGGTTCTGGGGATGTGGCTCGTTTCCTGATGCTTGGAAGGTAAGCACCTTACTGACTGAACGGTCTCCTTAGCCCTAAACATTCTTTAGTGTTCTTTCCTTTCTTTGAAGGTACTTATTCCTTCATTATTGCCAGCTGTAAAACACACTATTTCTCACTCTCAAGTCTCTTACATAATCTACATTTCTAGTTTTCCTTTTGGGCAGAATTAAGCCGAGAGCCACCGGGCTGCCTGTGACCTTCCAGTAACTCAGGCAAAGAATGTATCGAGATACTTTTATCTATCTGGGGAAAACCCTGAGAGGGTTCACAAAAGGAAGGACTAATACAGATGTCTGCTGTCACAGTTCTTTGGAAATATCCCACGAGCCCCAGGCAAGATTCTTGTCTCTCGACTCATGTGCCTCATTAGCCACTACAGATCTCACAGCTCTAGTCCTACAGTGTGCTGCTTAGACTAAAATCCACACTGCTTCCATGATGGTCCATTCAGGCACTGGCTCTGTTCAACTGCACCAACCACATGTCTCCTTAGAGAATTCCTGTCCCTTCTTCCATGTTCTACTTGATCTACTTAGTCCATTTGAGGCTAAACTATACTCTTGGAGGAAAGGCTCGGCTTCTGCCTTTAAATAGTTCTCACAATAACCACAGACACTGGCTTGTTCACATAGCTTTACCCAACTCCCCATTCCTATGGCTCCCCTAATGCTCAGACTTTAACATGGTACCAACAGATATGAAAACAAACTATGCTGAAACGATGCTGGTAAAGCTTTTGCTATCTTTGAAGATAACAAACATACCATCATTTTCAGTACAAAGTGTATTTGCTCTTATTTATCATCAGTACGTTCTAAGGAAAGATTCTTTTTTAAAATTGTTTTTTGACACATCTTATTTATCATCAATACATTCTAAGGTAGAACCCTTTTTTAAAAATTTTTTGACTCATTATCTTATTTATTTATCATCAATGCATTCTAAGGTAGAATCCATTTTTAAAATTGTTTTTGATACATTATTTTCAAGTATAGAAATTTCCTCTGAGTGTCTAATATTTCATTGTACCACTAACAATAAGAAGGGTTGTTTTCTTTTTTTTTTCTATTACTCTGTAAAATTACCATGGTCATGTCCTGAAGTCTTGCAAGAGAGACTTTAATGACAAAGGTGAAAGGCATACTGTTGTTGAGACACTATGGCACCACAGGTATTTCAGATGTTTGTGTTCACCCCACCTCCAATCAGTCCTCTTAAACCGGTGTGATCTTTATTTTACAGGTTAAAAAAAAAAAAATACAGAACCTGAGCTGGAGTTAGAAGTGGATTTCACATTGAGCTTCAGATCCTGTTCTTTTCTCTTGAAGACCTATTCAACTTCCCTCAGAGCGGTACAGAATAGGGAGTTTCCGGGCACACTCTGTGAAGCAGTATAAGCAATGCCCCTGCGTATGCTAATATCTGTACACAAGTATGCGTCGGGCTGTTCAGAATTAATGCATTTGGGGTTTTGTGCCTGATACGAATACAAACTCCACTCTACTAAAAATGCCCTCCAATCCCATGTTTGGTAAACACTTCAAAAGGGCAATGTCCTCTGAGATTTAGAATGCATTTAGATCCTAATTTTCAATATCTGCACCTGCCTATTGGCCATCAGCACTTTTTAAATACAGGATGTGTCAAGTTGCTGCTGCAGAAGCTTGCTCGAGTCCTTGGTTTCGGTTCAGAACTCTGAGAGCACACAAGCTCTATTTCCCCTTAGCTGGCATGCTGGTATAACTGAACGGCACGCCTTTAGAACAGTGCTCTGGTTAATCAAGCTTAACCATTCTTGGCTGAAGGAACATTACCTTTGCATAATGAAGAAGCTGTGGAGAGGAAATAATTTGAGCAGAGGCAGGTGAAGCGCTGAACTTGCTTTAATCTATTTATACATGGTTGTCGGATGTCTGAAAGTGACACCCTTAATGGGACATTCTAAAGTTTAGATGTATTCACTAAAGTTTACCAAGACCCAACATGATGGTAAATCTTTAGTATTACTATTATTGATTTCCCTTTTTAACTGACTTTCTACCTCGAGGTCTCTTTAATCTCTTTCATGACAGTGAATGTCTGTATAAGCCATTTGTAAACAGCTGAAGGCTTCCAGGCAACTTGATCTATTACTGCACAACACACTGCTGCCCACCTAGAAAGCTAACTTTTGACCAAACTATTCAGACACCTAGGGCTAGTGTCCGCTGAATATCTGCCTCAATATTTCAAGTTTGCAGTGACTTTGATCTTCACTTTTTTTATGTTTGTTGTTTCTAGCTGTTAAGACAGATAGGATGTGAAAGGAACAATTTTAACCACTGGTAAACCAAAGTAAACAAGCATTTAAAAATGTTCCTGCGTTTCATAGCGGTCAGAGGGGACTTGTCACAAGACTGTGGGTATTTGGCCACATCCAAGCCCTAAATTCCACAGTATCCCATCCAGCCTTGGTCTGTTTCAGAAAGAAACAACCTGCTCTGTTCCTTGTTATAGAAAATGTGAATGGTGATATATCAAAAGCACAGCCAACCCTTGTTAAAACTGAAAGTCTCCATACTTACTTTTCAATACTGTTTGTCTGAGAGATGTTATTGGAGGACTGGCTCGTTGCTGGGGTCCCCCCGTCGTATGTGAAGCACTGATTGGATGTCCTTCTGTCCTTGTTCCCCGACAGGGACTCAAATTCAAGGTCTTGTCCACAAACAGATCAGAACGCAGTTGGGTCTGTTTCAGAAAAACTCATGTATTCCTAAGAGGGAGAAGTCTGTGCCCAAGCAAAAGCTCCCGAAGAAGAGCATGTTTTGTCTGCCCTTGAATGAACTAGGTCACTGCTGAAGCTGGAGAACGTTTTTTAGCATCACTGTGATGAAACTTGAGGGCCGTTTTCTGCAGTAGGTGCGACACTTGTTGACACTGCCTGCCGGAGAGGCCCTGGCAAAGGGACTTGATGAAACCCAGTCCCAGGGAGCTGAAATCCAGAGGAGTTGTCACTGATGACTGCTGGGGACAGGACAGCTCTCTGCAAAGCCTATGCAGGACCTTGACTTAATTGCTCTCGGTCTTAGGAAAGCAAACACCTTAAGGGAATCGGTCATTGGAAGTCATGGTAGGAAACTCCCAGGGAGGGTGGAGGGGTGGTGAAAATGAGAGCTTGCTTGTTATTCATTTAGAAATGGCACCTAGTCTTCCTCTGGAGCTCTCTCTGAGTTGAAGAAACAGAAGGTCAGACCCCCCTCCCCCACCAGCCCTTCCTCTCTTCTTATTTTGGCTGCAGTAGTAAGAAATAAGAGGGAAGCTAGATGTAGTGGTACATACCTACAATCCCAGCACTCAGTAAGCCAAATTGGAAGTATTGTCACGAATTCAAGGACAGCCTGGGCAACTTAAAAGACCTATCTCAAAACAAAAACAAAACAGGTCAAATAACAAGAAAAAAAAAGTAGTACATTCTAGCACTTGGGGAAAAGAGGCAGAAAAAATCAGGAATTTGAGGCTATTCTCAACTATATGATGAGTTTAAGGCCATGAAACCTCATCTTAAAACCAGTCAGGCC